>BJCM01087585.1:0-24227 GCA_018326385.1 Flaveria bidentis
AATAATATAATATAAATTCCATCTGCCGTATAAAAACATATTTTATCTATTATTTTAACACGTTGCTATGCTAGTGCGCTACTCACAAAACGGCATATTCTATTATTATTCTCCCACCTTTACCAAGGGTAGCTCCGTCTATTCACTACTTTGTGATCCACATGTTTTGTATAAATAAGAGAGTTTTACTCGTATCTGTGATTCCCCGTGGAGTTTACCTAATTTTCATCGGACCTCTTCATATTTCTCTCTCACTCTCACTCTCACACTACTAGTCGGTGTTTTTTGATCGGAGATGGCTCGCAAATTTTTCGTCGGTGGTAACTGGAAATGCGTAAGTCTCCGACCTGATTTATTGTTCTCATTCAAGCACATTAACTTGAATTTGTGTTGTTTTTTTTTAAATGTCTATCGGCTCTGATCTAATCAGATTCGTTTTCTATGAACACTTATTACTTCACAGTATAAAATTTATTAATCCTAGGCATAACTGTTATTCGATCTAAGTGACGGTAGTCATGTGGAGGTTTAATCGAGTCGAAACGTTGATACGCACGTTTTCAGTTTGAAATTAGGTCGAGAGAATGATTTCTGGAACGATCAGTTAAAGGAATATTACGGATTCGTTGTGGATAGTACTGATTTGATGATCTGTTGTATACTGTTTTGCTTAGTAAGATATCTGTCACATGTATGTATAGTTCTGATGTACTCTTAGTGGATCTGTAGATGGAATAAGTTGATATTGAATTTGGATTTGAACATGTTCATCTAGTTTCTGTAAGAGTGTTATTGAAGGAAAAGGTTGTGATTGAAGTACAGTCCTCACTCCTTGAATGTAAAAGTGGTAATAAATTTGGTGTTTTTCTTCTTAGCATTAGGATATGTTAGGATCTTTTTTGTTTTGATACTTATGGAATGTGCTTATAGTATTTGTAACCTGATTTTGCTCGTATGATATTGGTAGAATGGAACTACTGAGGACGTGAAGAAGATCGTGTCAACACTTAATGCTGGTCAATTGCCATCCACCGATATTGTTGGTAAGTAGCTACATTGTAGGAATCATGTGAAATATGTTTTAAGCTGATGTGCTCATGGCCTCATGTGATGACTGATGGTAGTAGGTTGTTTAGGCTAAAAAAATCTGGCAATATGGCTGGTATGAATACTTAGTAACATTTAAACAATATCCACCTCATTTTCACTGTTATAAGTGCAATTATCTGCTTATCATGGATGTATAAACTCTAGTCTTGTTTCTCAAGCTTCCACTGTTCATAAGTAAAGAACTCTATGTGACTACTGTTATGAGTTCCTAGTTCACCTATCTTCTCTTTTAAGGTTTTTTGCATTATTGAATTTTCTCAACAATTCATTATTCTTGCAGAGGTGGTGGTGAGCCCTCCTTTTGTGTTTCTTACTCATGTCAAAAGTGAATTGAGGCCTGAGATCCAGGTCGCCGCCCAAAATTGCTGGGTTAAGAAAGGTGGTGCATTCACTGGTGAGGTTAGGTATGTTCCATTGTATCATTTACTGTTCATTTTAGTCTCTTCTTGACTGAAAGTGCACAGTCCTTTTTAAAACAAGGTGTGATAGCAACTTGACTGTAACTGAACTTCATTTAAGATAATTAAATCATCACTCAGATTGCTTTTAAAAAACTGTATGTCTTATTATATCTCGTCATGTGGAACCTTGATTTAAGAAAGCGAGCTTGAGGCATGAGGCGATTAGGAAAGCGCCTGTGGGCTTTGAGTGCGCCTCATTTACATCTGCGTCAAATTGGTCAAAATTTGGGTCTTATTTGGTTGTACTTGTAACGCCTCCCCGTACTTGAAGCTCTTGCCTCTCGGAGCACCTCACACTTTTTAAACCAAACGTGGAATATATTCTTGGTTTTCTTCTCTTTAGATGTGTATTCTAGTGTGCTTTCTGTGCATTCTAATCTCACTTACATGTAGTATTTACATGACCATTCTTGTCTCATGCATTTCTGTTGTAGATTATATTTAGACTTTAGAGTGGTATGATATATGGTGCATTCTCTATCCTTTCTTGAGTTATCATTTTCAATCTCACTTGAAATACTGAATATGATTTTTTATATGTGTAGTGCTGAGATGCTCGCTAATTTGGGCATCCCTTGGGTTATCCTAGGTCATTCTGAAAGGAGGGCTCTATTAAATGAAACAAATGAGGTACATACTTTTCCTTGCAAGGATTTAATCAGTCTATGCTTCTCAACTCAGAGTTTTCCTTGTAAATATTCTTATTAATGTTTGCTTATTTCTTTTCATTTAGTTTGTTGGAGACAAAGTTGCATACGCACTTTCTCAAGGTCTGAAGGTGATTGCTTGTGTTGGAGAGACTCTTGAGCAGCGAGAAGCTGGAACCACAATGGAAGTTGTTGCTGCACAAACCAAGGCAATTGCTGGTATTTTATTTCATAAACTTCAGGCACTACTAACTTACTCTGTTATGTACTTGCAAGTGTCAAAAAAGTCATTTTAGCTTGTATTTTGCTTGATATAATGAATAACTTGTACTCACTTTCTGTTTTGATGTAGAGTTGGCAATTCCGTCCCATTTATCATGAATGCGTTGATTTAGGTTATGTATTGATAGCCGGTCAAAAGGTTAATGACTGCCTAAAGTGTATATGTAATGCATAAAATTAAAATTTTCAAGATGATTATATTTAGAAAATTAAATTATTATTGAAGCGAAATTAATTTTGTAATCTTCTTTGACACACCAACTTGCACAAAACTTTAAACTTCAGCTATAAGTCTGACCGGTTTTGACACACCAATTTGCCACCTCTAGACTCATACAGCATTGATTTATAAATACTTAAGTCTTAAGCAAGCTATTACCTCTCTTTGCAGACAAAATCTCAAGTTGGGATAATGTGGTTTTGGCTTATGAGCCAGTTTGGGCTATCGGAACCGGAAAGGTTGCATCTCCGGCTCAGGCTCAAGAAGTAAGTGTTCCCTAAATTTGAATATAATGGCATAAGCCCACGGATCATGAGTTAGTTCGTTTTCCTAAACATGACATATGTATGTGCTATACTGCTATGTAACAGGTACATGCAGGACTAAGGAAATGGTTTGAGGAAAAAATCAGTGCTGAAGTTGCTGCTAAAACCAGGATTATCTATGGAGGTAAGTTTTTTTTTTTTTCAATTTTAATAAATGAAAATTATGAATAAACCAATATACACTTATAGGAGTGTGTTTGGATATGCATTTTGAAATGACTATATGATATTGAATAATCATGAATTGTGTTATGAGTATTAGAGGCAAATACTATATTCCTGATTACCAAGAATCCAAGATACCTTTATTTAATATGGCATTAAAAAATTTAATTTTGGATGGTTTAATTGAAACTTGAATTTAAACTGGGTGGAACCAAAAAACACATTGAATTAGAAAATGAAAAAGAGTTCTCAAGAACTATATTTTCTTGTTTTTCTTACTGGGCTCTTAACACTGTCGACATGACATTGCAGGATCTGTAAGTGGTTCTAATTGCAGAGAATTGGCTGGGCAACCAGATGTTGATGGTTTCTTAGTGGGTGGAGCTTCTCTCAAGGTAACTGTGGCTCTCATACTTAAGTGATCGAAAAAATGGGTCGGTTGAGAAATGTGTTAAACTTAGAACGGGTGATTTTTAGTATGGGTCAAAATAGGTAAAACATATATTTATATAATAATTTATATATATATATATAAAATTATGATAACTAAATAATATATATTGTGTTATATATGAAAATTATATTTCAAATATATATAATTTATTTAAATTAATCAATAAATAATAAACGAGCCGAGCTAGAGCTGAGATTGAGCTTGAAAACAACCGACGAGTTAAGCTCGAGTTAAGAGATAGTGCTTGAAACGAGATTGGCTCGAGATCAAGCTCTCATAAGTCAAACAAGCTACGCTCAATTTTGGCTTGGCTCGGCTCGATTACACCCTTTATTTGTGCCAGCTGTAATGCCAAGGGTGTTTTAGGCATTTTTCATTATTGAATCATGTTCAGAATCAAACATAATAACCTCTAGGAGTATCATGTTCTTATTTTACTGTTTTTTTTTGTATTTTAGCCGGAATTCATTGACATCATAAAGGCTGCTGAAGTGAAGAAATGTGCATAAGCATCGTCTCATTTTAGGAAGAACAGTGATGACATTGGGTGACGTCTTTTTTGTTTGGAATAAGCATATAAACAATACTTGGTGCACGAATCAGGTGGCACAGGTGGTTTTTTTGGTCAATAACTCGGTTGTTCTGGGCATGTGAGTGTTTTGTAAACTGTTCGGATAGAAATGTTGTGGATATCCGCTTTCGCTTATTTTTATTAATAGTAGTTGTGATGTACTGAGCTTGCAAATATATCGGTGTTATATCTATAAAAAATCAGTATCAATTTTTAATAAGTTACTTCTAATCACCTGTCTAAGAAAGTCAAAATGAATAAACTTCCAACTGAAAGAGTAAAACACCATAGCCCATATGTCCATAACACTAGCTCGCTGTGGTTAATAAGTTACTTCTAATCACCTGTCTAAATATATTATTAATATAATATGTTTGTAGGAAAATCCATTTTAAAAAGTACTAGTTCATCTAATCCCATTTAAGTATAGGGTACAAGGACAGGAAGATGAGACCCAGAATTAGAGGGGGAAACTTGAAAGGAAACTTGAAGAGCAACGGCATTATCATATATAAAGAAAACATAATCGCAATAGCACCAACTCAAACGAGTGAGGACACAAACCTTAAGTGGGAAACCATGGCAAACGTCATCGTGCAGGCAGGTAAGGAGACCTTTGGGGCCACAACGATGATATCGAGAGGGCATAAGGAGTTTTGGTAGTGGAATGAGCTAGTACAAAGCAAAGTAAATGATAAGAAAATGCTTTTTAAGAAACTTCTAAGGTGTAAGATTAGTAGGAGAAGAGAGTAAAAGAAAATATAAACAAACTAAAAGGGAAGCAAAAAAAGTCGTGACAAATGCAAAGAACACAACATATAGGAACATGTATTATGGACTGGAAACAAAAGAAGGGGATCATGATATGTTTAAGATAGCACGAGTGAGGGAGTGTAGAAGGCGGGATCTAGGGGTAGTTAAGTATGTAAACAATGCAAATGGACGTGTCTTAGCAAAGACACGAGATATAAAGTTGAGATGACAGAATTAATCCTATAACCTTTTCAATGGCAAGGGAGCTCCGGGAGATCATGAAGAACGAGCCACCGATAACATTACTACTTAAAGCGTAAAACGGAATAATTGCTATTGTAGGCGTATTACACACGAAGAGGTGACAAAGGCGCTTATGAAGATGGAAAGGACAAAAGTTGTGGGTCTAAACAGCATACCAATTGAGGTACGGTGTTGTGTGGGAGAGGAGGGATGCGATGGCTAACTAGTCTGTTTAACCTCATTTTCAAATCTGGTAAAATGCTAGATTAGTGGATAACAAGTGTCGTAGTACTCCTTTATAGAAACAAAAAAGACACTCAAGGTGATCAAACTATTAGGGCATACAATGAAATTATGGGAGAGAGTAATAGAGACTAGAAATAGACGAGTGAAGCATGTGATAATAAACCAATTTGGTTTCATGTCAGCAAGGTCGACTAAAGAAGCGATACACATCCTGAGAATGACCATGGGAAAATATAGGGATGAGAAGAAAAATATATATATGGTGTTCATTGACCTGGAAAAGGCATACGATACGATTATGTGTCTTGTCAACTGATTTGGGAATGCTTGGAGAGTAGTAGGGATCCTGAGAAGTACATAAACATAATAAAGGATATGTATAATAGGACATAAACCAGGGTTCGTGTGCTGGCAGGAGATAAAGGGTCGACTTTAAGTCCATTTTTGTTTGCCGTAGTACTGGATGAGTTGTCCAAGACCATGCACAAGACAATACTTCAATGCATGTTTTTTGTGGATGATATTGTCTTAAGCGACGAAAGTAAACAAAGTTTGAATGCGTGATTAGAAGACCGGTGAGCAGTATTAGAAGGCAAAGGGCTAAAGATCAGTCGTTCCAAGACGGATTGTATTTGCAACTTTAGTGGATCCAAAAACGACTAGAACACTCAAATCACCATTCAAGGTCAGGAGGTGCCACAAGCTGACTAAATATAAATATTTAGGATCGTACAAGGGATGGGGAGATAGGAAGTGACGTTAGACACAAGATTCAAGCAGGTCGGTGCAAATGGAGGGCAACTTTAGGAGTACTATATGACAAGAAATTCCCAGCGAGGCTAAAGGAAAAATTCTATTGAGTGGCAATCAGATCAACTATGTTATATGGAATGGATTGTCGATCTACTAAGAAAGCACATACATAAGACGGAGGTAGCAGAGATGAAGATGCTAAGATGGAAGTGTGGACACATACATATGAAACAATGTCTTTAAAAGTAGGTTAGAAGTAGTTAGTATAGCGGATAAGATACGAGAAGATAGATGAACATGGTCTGAGCATATTAAAAGAAGACAGATGGCAACATGGGTTAGGGTAGTTAAGACCCTTATGATAGATGGGAGGAGAAGTAGAGGCAGACCCAAACTGACACAGGAAGAGAGAATTAGACATGATTTGTTTCAGTTGCATCTCTTTAAGAACATGGTCCAGGATAGATGTAGTTGAAGACGTAGGATTAAGGTTAAGAAAGTTTAGGAGACGGGCCATATATGTCGTAGGATATTAATGTGGATTATCGCCATTATATGAGTCGTTGCATGCAATCACTTTTCTTAATATCACTTTATTCCTTACTGATGCTATATACTATTGTTTGGCTACTGTATTTGTGTTAGGACAATGTATGATTACATAGATATGTACTTATGAATGTGTATTAGATATGAACGACATATGATTTATGGTTCTTCTTGCTTAATATGTATTGTCAGTTCACTATGTGTTGTGTGTTTGCTTCTTGTGTTTATTGGTGGTACATGATATACATGTGCTATATGGTTGTTGTGCTCAACTTTGCTCTGTCATATTATATTATGTTTGGATTTTTGTAAGAGTTGGAAGTTTCTCTAAAAGCAACCGTTCTATCTATCGTAGTAGAGGTAAGGTTTTTTACATTTGACCCTCACCAGATCTCATTAGTAACATGGCTGTTGATGAGACTTACTGGGTTATGGTTATGGGTATGGATTTATATTTAATCATATGATCCTCTAGTTGGAATGTTCAACGACAAAAGGGTCTGGGATGACAATTTTCGTCACAAAAAGTTTAGGCGTTGTACTATTGTTCAGTGTCGGAGCTTGAACTATGTCGTAGGGAGGGCGGAGGCGAAATTAAATTTTTTTAAGGGGGACGAACTCAATCTTTATATAAAAATTTACACTAATGGGCCAAAACTTTACACTATCGAGCTAAAATTTAACACTACGGACGAAAAAATAGGGGGACGGCGGCCTCCCCGACCCCTATGAAGCTCCGCCAGTGCTATTGTTTCTATCTCATTTATTGGAATCTTCATATTTGGGTTAACCTGCTTAACCAAACCTATTTAATTAGTATGTTTATAATTTGATTACATCCCACCAACAGTTTGTCACATTTTGTAAATGGATTAAACACGAAAGAAACTAGTTGCTAAATAATTTTCTTAATTTGAACGTATAAGTATTACATGATATATAATCATTTTGAGGCTAGACAAGAGACGATAGCAATAAATAATTAGTATTACATTGAAGAAAGGCATATTTAATTGGTGTCCTAGGTATGGCTCATATGGAAGAGGAGATATGAGAAGAATTTTAATCAAAGGCCGGTATCAAATTCAAGTTGGTAGAAGACATTAAGGCGTCATTTTTAGGCGACTAGCAGATCAAAATGTTACAACGTACGTTGTGTTGGATATTTTAGTGTAATTTGAGATTGCGTATGACATTCAAATAAGTGCACTCTTGTTTGAATGTCATCGGGTCTAATGGGAGATCCAAGGGGGTAGTGCCCCCGAGAGAAGCGGGGTCCAAGGGGCAGAGTCCCTGGCTGGGGTCGAGCTACCAGGTCAGCTTAGAAATTTTTATTTTTAGATAAAAGTCCTTCATCGAAAATGCATTAGAAATTTAATTTCATGCCAAATATGCATTCGTGGAACTTGAGGGACTAAAGGTGTAATTTACCTCAAGAAGCAGTTTTCCTTAAAACTAAAAATACGCTCCTGCGTATTCGGTTTCCAGATACCCTGAAAGAAACTCGATTTCTTTATCTTCTCAAAATTGCTCAATCAAAATTCATACGAAAATCTAGAATCAATCTGATTTTATCCAATCAAACGTTGGTAGACACTCTAATTGTTTGATCTGAAAGTGATCACACGACTTTAGATTTATCCAGTAATTTTCGAGAATTCCCCAACAAATATCAAACAATTTCGTGACGATGGCTGGTGAATCGGTGAGTGATATGACATCAAAGTTCGTGAAGTTGGCGAAATTTAAGGAATGGATTTTCGGCGTTGGCAAAAGAAGATGCAGTTTTTGTTGACAACTTTGAAAGTGGTGTATGTGTTGACAACCCCGGTGCCAGAGAAAGTGGCGGATGAAACTATCGAACAAACAAGGAAAAGGAACAAATTCTGGAACGATGATTTCATTTGTCGTGGCACAATTTTGAATGGTATGTCTGACACTTTATTTGATATTTATCAAAATGTTGAGTCCGCAAAAGAACTGTGGAATACGCTTCAAGCCAAGTATATGGCTGAAGATTTCTCAAGCAAAAAATTCTTGGTAAGTGATTTCATGAATTATAAAATGGTGGATGGGCGTTCTGTGATGGAACAATACAATGAGTGTTTGGGAATACTCGGTAGGTTTGAACAACATGGGCTAAAAATGGATGAATCCATTGTCACTGCATCCATCACAGATAAACTCCCGCCTTCTTGGAAGGAATTTAAACATAGTTTGAAACATAAGAAGGCTGAATACAACCTTGTTGAATTGGGAAGTACTATTAGTATTGAGGAAGGTTGTAGAAGAATGGAAAATGTTTGGGTGAAGGAGAAAGACAAAGATATCAGTGGGTCCTCGGTTAATATTGTGGAGGAAACTGGTCTATGTTCCAAACAGGGTAACAACACGAACAATAAGAAACAGAAATTCCAGGGTGGTGGTAACAAAAAGGGTTTTGTGAAAAAGGGAAAACAATCCAAAGATAGTGGATGTTGGAAGTGCGGGAAACCGGGGCACTTCAAACGTGATTGCCGTGTTGGAAAGGGCAAGAACGAATTTGGAACTAGTGGTGGATTCAACAAGGATACAAAGCAAGCTGGTCAGATTTTAACTTTTGAAAATAATTCGGAGTTGAATTATGTTTCTTTAATTTCTGAAGCATGTTATGTGTAGGATGATTACATTGCTTGGTGGTTTGATTCTGGAGCGACGAGTTATGTTTGTAAGGACTGAAGATGGTTCAAGGAACTTACAACAATTGATGACAGACGTGTATTAAAAATAGGAAATGTCGCAACAGAACCGATCCAAGGAATAGGACTAGTCGAGCTTACTTTTACTTTTGGAAAAACTATTTGCTTATAGTATTGTTTGTGCCTGGCGTTCGGAAAAACTTGTTATCCGGTATAGTATTAAATAATTGCGGGTACAAACAAGAGTTGGAATCCGACAAGTATATCTTGTCAAAACATGGTTCTTTTGTTGGATTTGGTTATCTATGTAATGGTATGATTATGTTAAATTTGGATGTGCCTTTTAGTGATAATTCTATTTGCATGATTGATTCTACATCTAGTGTAAATTTGTCTAAATCTGAATTATGGCATGCTAGATTAGGACATGTACATTATAAACGACTTAAGGAAATGTCTCAAATGAGCTTAATTCCGGTTGTTAACTTAAGAAATGAAAAATGCTATATTTGCAAGTTGAATAAAATATCAAAAAACCATTCATGCAATATGTCACTAGGGAAAGTAAACTGTTAGAATTAATACATACCGATCTATGTGATTTTCATGGCACACCATCACTAGGTAACAAGAAGTATGTTGTAACATTTATAGATGATGCTACTAGATTTTGTTATGTTTACTTGTTACATACAAAAGATGAAGCTCTTGAAAAGTTTAAAATCTATAAACAAGAAGTAAAGCTTCATCGAAGTGAGTTGATCAAAACTCTACATACGGATAGAGGTGGTGATTATTTTGATCCAGAATATTTCCAATCAACTGGAATAATACACCTTACCACGGCTCCTTATACGCCAGAACAAAATGGTGTGGCAGAAAGAAAGAATAGGACTCTAAAGGAGATGGTTAATACCATGTTGTCTCATTCGGGCCTAAATAATGGGTTTTGGGGTGAGGCTATGTTGACAGCCTGTTATTTGCTAAATAGGTTTCTTAATAAAAGTAACAAGACTACCCCTTTTGAGCTTTGGTATAAAAAACCACCTGAGTTACTAAAACTAAGAGTTTGGGGTTGTAGAGGCGTGGTAAGGCTCAACAATACTAAGATAAGGAACTTAGGGGAAAGAGGTATAGAATGCATTTTCATTGGGTATGCTGAGCATTCGTTCGCTCACAGGTTTTATGTAATAGAACCGAATGACTATGTGTCTGTGCATACGGTTATCGAGGCAAGAAGTGGGAATGCAGAATATGATGAAGAAAGATTCACATCTATACCTAGGCCAAAGGATATGAATCCTAGTTTAAAGACTTCAGGTGAAAACGAAAATGTACCTTCAACTAGCACTAAACCAAAAAGAAGTACAAGAGAAAGAAAGGTCAAGTCTTATGGTAATGATTTTCAACTTTACTTAGTTGAGGGATCTAGGAATGAAATTAATTTTCAATATCAATACTGTTTTAATGTTGATGAGGATCCAAAGACATATAGTGAAGCAATGGCTTCAAGGGATGTTTTTTGGAAAGAAGCCATTCAAGATGAAATTGATTCTATCTTGTAAAATAATACATGGAAATTGGTAGATTTACCCCCTGGTTGTAAACCTTTGGGAAGTAAATGGATCTTCAAGAGGAAGATGAAGGTGGATGGTACTATTGATAAGTTCAAATCCAGATTGGTAATCCAAGGCTTTAAACAAAAGGAGGGTATTGACTTCTTTGATACATAAGCTCCCGTGGCAAGGATATCCACCATTAGATTATTATTAGCACTTGCTGCTATATATAATCTTGTAATTCACCAAATGGATGTGAAGACTGCATTTTTGAATGGTGAATTAGATGAAGAGATTTACATGAAACAACCAGAAGGGTTTATTATACCTGGAAATGAAAACAAGGTGTGTAAATTAATTAAACCTCTTTATGGTCTGAAACAAGCACCTAAACAGTGGCATCAAAAGTTTGATAAGGTTGTATTGTCTAATGGTTTTGTTTTAAACCAAGCAGGCAAGTGTTTTTATAGCAAGTTTGATGCTTCTGGAAACGGAGTCATGATCTATTTGTATGTAGATGATATGTTGATCTTTGGCACTAATCAAGATCAAGTTGATAAAACAAAGGAATTTTTATCATCTAAATTTGCTATGAAGGATATGGGGGAGGCTGAGGTGATCTTAGATATTAAGATCAAACGTGAGAACAAGGGCATTTCAATCTCTCAATCACACTACATTGAGAAGATCTTAGAAAAGTTTAATTTCAAGGATTGTTCTCCGGTAAGTACTACTATTGATCCTAGTTTTAAATTATTACCTAATAATGGTATTGCAGTATCTCCACTTGAGTATTCAAGAGCAATTGGATCACTTATGTATGCTATGATCAGTACCAGACCAGATATAACATATGCTGTTGGAAAGCTTAGTAGGTTTACTAGCAAACCTAGTACTCATCACTGGCAAGCATTAGGTAGAGTATTTAAATACTTGAAAGGAACCATTGATTATGGTTTGACCTACATTGGATTTCCTTTGGTGATTGAAGGATATTCAGATGCAAGTTGGATAACCAATATGGAAGACCATTCTTCCACAAGTGGTTAGGTATTCCTTCTTAGGGGAGGTGCTATTTCTTGGGCTTCAAAGAAACAGACTTACATAACTAACTCAACTATGAAATCCGAATTTGTAGCCTTAGATGCAGCTGGTAAGGAAGCTGAGTGGCTAAGAAACCTGATTTATGAGATTCTATTGTGGCCAAAACCGATATCTCCCATTTCTATCAGGTGTGATAGTGAAGCTACACTGGCTAAGGCATATAGCCAAGTGTATAATGGCAAGTCAAGACACTTAGGTGTGAGACACAGCATGGTTCGTGAGCTCATCATGCGTGGTGTGATTACAGTTGAGTATGTGAGAACTCAAAAGAACTTAGCTGATCATTTAACCAAAGGGTTAAGTAGAGATCTCATGAGAGGATATTGGGGTTAAAGTCCATCTGAAAACTCTCTTGTTAAAATATCCAATTCCCACTTAATATGACGTTAGGTGTTGAATTCAATGTGGAAATCTTAACATCTAGAGTTTGAAACACAACATTAAATTATCCCAAAGGTATGTGTTCAGATCTGCAAGTTAAGAAAGGTTGAAGTATATCTTCTTAATAGTTCTTTTGAAAAATTGCATTTGCAGGTGCAAGAATAAGAGAGCTACCTATATGAACATGAAGTTTAGCTGCTTCAAGAAGTTGAGACTTGACTTTGATATGCTTATGAAGGGTAGGGACACAAGCTAGTAAAAGATAATGTCAAGTTAGATTTATGTATGTAAATTAATATGTATATTATCTTCATGTATTCAATACGGATATTAAGGGTCCAATCCTTAGAGACACCCTTAAATTCGAATATTTGGAATGTGTAATATACTAATGTGAAATTCAATCGTCACGATATTTCATTTATGCATTAGTTTGTTTGATTGCTGTGAATAAGTTAGTTAATCTACGATTACACTAAAATAGGGGAGGTTTGTTGGATATTTTAGTGTAATTTGAGATTGCGTATGACATTCAAATAAGAGTGTACGCTTGTTTGAATGTCATTGGGTCTAACGGGGGATCCAAGGGGGCAGCGCCCCCGAGAGAAGCGGTGTCTAAGGGGCGGCAGCCCCTGGCAGGGTCCAAGGGGCAGAGCCCCTGGTTGCGGTCGAGTTGTCAAGTCAGCTTGGAAATTTTTATTTTTAGACAAAAGTCCTTCATCGAAAATGCATTACAAATTTAATTTCGTGACAAATATGCATTCGTGGAACTTGAGGGACTAAAGGTGTAACTTACCCCAAGAAGCAGTTTTCCTAAAAACTAAAAATACGCTCCTACGTATTCGGTTTCTAGATACCCTGAAAGAAACTCAATTTCTTTATCTTCTCAAAATTGCTCAATCAAAATTCATACGAAAATCTAGAATCAATCTAATTTTATCCAATCAAACGTTGGTAGACACTCCAATTGTTTGATCTGAAAGTGATCACACGACTTCAGATTTATCCAGTAATTTTCGAGAATTCCCCAACACGCTGGAGTCGATGGAGTAGTTTCAACAGTTAGACTATGATGTACTCAGTTTTGCTAGTAGCTCCCTAAAAGAACGTGTTATGTTTAATAAAAGTAATTCTACCGTAAAAAAACAAAAAAAATTGGTGTCCTATGTCCACTTATCGGAAGCTATTATTGTAACACTTTAGGCAAATACCACATTGGCCGTGTACAGGAAAGATTACCGGTTAATAAGTGATAATCCGCTTCTAATATCGCCAACGTGCGTATTAGCTGTGGATGAGAGGAAAACTCCACAGTTAAGCGCGCTCAGGTTGCAACAATCCAGGGATGGGTGACCTCCTTGGTACATTTTCACTCGGCCAACCAAAAGCAAATCTGTGAGCTACTTGTGGGCAAAGCGGACGATATTGGTGGTATAAGGGGCCGGATGTTAACGTGTTTCGGACATATTAGTTGTGAATGAGAGGAGAACTCCACAACTAATCGTGTTTAGGTGGCAACAATCTAGAGATGGGTGATTTCCTTGAGAAGTTTTCACTTAAACAATCAAAAACAAATCTGTGAACTACTCGTGGGTAAAACCGACAATATTGATGTATAAGGGGTCAGATGTTACAATAATGTTATTTGATACTTTCCTACACGTGTGCAACTAGTCCATAGGTTCAAGGAATGTGTTTAGCAAATTAAAAGATTCGGACGAGTGTAAAACAAAGAAAGACTCATTTGTTTGTCGGCTTTTCATAGCGTTTTATTTGAAATCCTTGTAACAAATACAAGATCATAGTTTTAACACTTTATGCATTGCAATGTCATAATACTTTATTTCACTTTGATATAATCTGGTGCCTGGTGGCCTAGTGTTTGAGATCTCGTTTCTGTACGAATCTTCATCTTCGATAACCTGCGGCATGCTCCATGTTCCTAGAGGATAACCAACTACCTTCCCACCTGAAAACATGAAAACCAAAAGCAAAATTTTGTATGCATGGAACTAACTCAATTTGTCTAATAGTATCCACATATTAATCTAGTTGTAACCTTTTACGGCGGCTTCTTTGCGTCTTTTTTGATATTTGAGAGCGAGTGAAGGATCCAAAGTGCTTAGTAAGTAACGGTACTTCTCCTCCACGTCTGTTATTGATTTCACCTGGACGTATGAAGAGCTCTTTATGTTAGACACATGGAAAATTACATACTGCAATATTACGCCCTCTAATCATGTTCCTAAATTTACACATTCTATCTACCATGGGAATTGAACTCTCGACTACTTGGAGGTATGACACCTTTCCTACTGTTAGACAACAAGCCATTTGGTATGAAAACAAAAGATAACTCACAAGCATAGTGGGTGCAGAGGAAGCTCCATATATTCCAACAAACATGCGCAGCATATTAAAAGTGTTCTCCAACACATCATCCTGCGTCACACAAGATCAACATCATTTAGGATTACGCACAGGTAGTTACTTGAATAACTGAAGTTTTAGTGAGAATGAGAACCCGCGGCTCACCTCATAGTCAAACCTGCATGGTGTACATGCCTCAATGTCAGTTAGTTATTGATTAGCAAATAGATTCAAATAACAGTAGAAAATAGATGGTTAATGCGGATAAGGGTATGATAGTACTAACAAATCATCAGATATTTCACCAAGGAACTCTGCTACCGACACGAACTCCATGTGTGTCTCATTGATCTCTCTGCCTGTCAACTGGTACAAGAGTAGATACAGCACCCGATAGTCAGTGGACCGCAGACTATTTGCTTTCATAACATCTTCTATTTGGATCTGTAAGTCGTAGTTATATATTTAACTGTTAGATTATGTTACTTTAGGAACTGTAGACATAAATCACATTATATCACCTCTTGTTTTCTTGTTATTAATGCAGCACAGAGCTTTCTTTCTAAAGCCCAGTATTCTTCCCCACACTTTAACTCCTCGTTTATCCTGAAATTATTTTTCATAAGACGAAAAATTATGTTAACTGAAAGAATTTAAAAGAACTGTAAAACTGTATTGGAGACTATGATTTTTTGTGTGTTGAATTACTGCAAAATCAGATCTCTTTATATTGAGAGATTACAATGCATGGATAACAATAAAACTAATCAATTTATTATAATGATAAAACATCAATAACTAAACTCTGCTAACATTTGAAGACAAGAAACAATAACTATATATTCTAACCTATCTGTAAGCATTCCACAACCCTCAAGAAGAAGAGCAAGTTTTCTCAATGAAGTTCCACCAGACGGAAACTGCTCGAATTTCTCATTTATGGTGTCCAGCTGCACATGTGAGATCGATGAGCGCATGTTTACATCAACGTATATAATATAATATATGAGCAAGTGAAAGATTCCGAAATTGCTTTTTGGATACCTGATACATGTAACTCTCTGTGAAGGAGAGCAATGGTAGGTATTTGAATAAAGATTCTGCATTGTTAGCATCCATTTCATGAAACATGAATTAAGATCTGCACTGTTCAATCACACGTCATTAAAAATAGATTAGACTTCAGATAACGCTTGATCATTGTCATAATCTGCAAATGGTCGGATGATAATAAGTCTTACAAATCTTGTAAAGTGGAATTTGCTCGCTTCATCGAATCAAGTGTCACCATTGGGACATCATCACAATCAGTGTGTAATATTCCTACACATGAATTCAATGATGAGATAATAAACCATGCATCAATGGCAATGCAAACAAATGAACACTGCAAGTTCAATTCAATGAAGAAGTATTAAAAAATCATAAGGAAAGATATATAAGATATGATTACGATGAGGAGCGTCGGATTTGATGCAGATGCAAGATGATGATGTTTTAATATTTTGTTTGGCAGGAAACCATGTGTTTGAGAAAGTTGAGGTTTTGGTAGAGAATGGTGAATGCAAGTAGATTGAAGCCTGCATTTTCTTGTGTTTGATTGTTGATGTCTATTAACTTCCTTCCATATATATAGGAAAAATCTTTAGCAGCTAAGATGATGTTTTAATTAATATGTGTGTTTTTTTAAATTTCTTTATCAATTAATTAGTTTATCTTTAGCTAGTCTTGATTAATTGATAGGCTCACTGGATTCATCGTTTGTTAGAGCATCTCCATTGCGGCGTCCAGATGGCACTGAACCCCCACTGGAGGATCCGTTTGGCTCGTGTTCGGATGGTCTCATCCAGCATTGAGAATGCTTTCAAACGGGCAAAAAGTTGGGCCCTCCTCATGTAGAGGTGTAAAAAATGTTAGTAGCATTACAAGAAGATAAACATTTTTAAAGGATGAATACAAATCTGATGTGACAAATGACTTGATGTGTTTTTGGCGTTTGAATGATTTAGCAGTAAGATGCTTTTAGCAACCAAAACTCATAAAAAATTCTAAAACAACTGCTAGAAAAGAAAGTGACTTTTATAAATATTCATGTGTAATTTTGTTCACTCAACAATTTAACAAGAGATAATAATCAAAGTCAAATACCAATCTTTGAAGCATAATTAAGACCATGTGGGCATGCAGTGTGAAGTTATGAAATATTTTAAAATCAATCATTTAAAAAAATAAAAGTTAAACAATGAGGTATTGATAAAAAAAAGTAAAATTTTTTCAATAATATTTTTTAAAACGGAAGTTTTAAAAATAGTAAAAATATTTTATCAGCTAATCAAAATGCTTTTATATTTAACGTTTTATAATTTTTAACTTTTTGTTAATAAATATTTAATAGTTTTCTTATTTAACCCATGTAATACACTGTATGCCCACATATGTTGTGTAATTTAAATGTAAAATCCCAACGCATATGTTGCTAAACAAACGTGGGTTAAGTTTGACAACATTTATAAGGAAAATACTGTCATCTTGAGTCTTGATCGAGATCTAAAGGTAATGTATATTAAACATTCCTAAGTATAAAAAAATGGTTAGGATATATATACCTCTCTTATTATTTGTTATACTCCACCACTTCAGAAAATAGTTTTAATACTAATTAAATTCTAACCCCAAGAAATATTTTATTTTTAAAAAGTGTTTATATACAAAAAGACTCCAAAATACTTTCTATAAAAATATAAACGTACTTAAAATATTTAAAAAATGTAATTATTTATAAAACAGTTATATATATATAAAATAAAAAATATATGTAAGTAAAAGACTTGTTTCTCAAATGAGTCATAATACAAGTTCGAGCTTATTTAATTAAGCTCCGTAATTTGAATGTTTTCTGCTAGCAGATGCCGAACCGTTTCCGTGCCAACTTAACGTGTTTACATCCCTAGCATTATGTGTGTGTAATGATTCGATAGATTTTTAAATTTCATAGTAATATTAATATTAATGCTATTTTAAGTATGCTAATAAATAAATGAACTCCAAGAACTGCAAGACAACATAAATAAATGAACTATAAGTTTTTTCTTATTAGAGAGGTGATATTGAAATCGGAAAAAGTTAAATAAAAATATGTATAGCTTCACCCATTATAAAAGCCTGATATTACGTGCCAACAAATTACTATATATGGGATAATATATATTATCCAAGAACATATGGGCAGCGAGTATCAAGCTGTAGAAGCTCAAAGTTATTCATGTCAACTATTAAACAAACCGATTAACTGAAGATCACATACGTAGTTATAAAACTATTTAAACCATTATGATAATAATTGAGTCAGCTACAAAATCTAATCTAATACATTTACCAGGCCAAAGCACCACGAAATTTTCGACCATTGTGGCAACAAAAATCACTGCCACTAATAGCGATTCTAGAATCGCCGCTATTACTTTTAGCGGCAATATGTCGTTGTTATTAATTTGTCGCTACTGACTAAATTTCCAACGCTAATAAGTCGCCGGTAATGATGTCACCGCTATTCATTAATATTAATAGCGGCAAGACTATTGCCGCTATTTGATTAATTTAAAAATTCATGGGACACTGTCAACATCATGGGAGACTAAATTTTTCTAGTATTTTTATTTTATAAATTTTACAACCTATTCATACACCTATAAAAGATAAATCTAGATTTCCCAATAACACAAAATACACTAATGTTCATAAACGACATACAATTTTCACACATACATAAACAATATTAAGTAATCTAGTCATACAATAACACAAAATACAATTTTCACACGACATACAATTTGTGTTGAAGGTAACAAAAGGTAGACAGAAGAGGCAGCAACGGTAGTTGAGGCCCATGGCAACAGCAAGAGGTTGACGGAAGCAGCAGGTCGATGGTGGTGGTTCGCTATTGGTGTCGCCGCTATTGTGGACATTTCTTGCGGTGAAGGTGGTTCGGGTTTTCTTCAAATGCCCTGTAACTTACGTATAAGAAAGAAACATACGCTTGACCTAATACTAACATACTGAATATCACACTATCTAAACAATAACATATTCAAAGTAATAGTTCAATGTAACATTATTAGTGTAATGGTATCTAGTAACAATATAGGTATCATCAGGTTCACGTTCATAGTTCGCATTTTGAATAATAATATATAAAAAATAACATTTTCAGATGTTTAGATCTTTATACTAGCGGATAGAGAAAATCAAAATTAATACAAATAAGCTCTTATAAAAGCTTACTTAAAAAGCAAACAACAATAGCCTAAATAATTCACAATCTTAAAATGAAGTATTGAGAAACCTACGATATCATCGTCTCTATAACTCTCAGTTTATTTTTAAACTTTCGTCTTCTACGTTTTTCTTGACAATCTTTTAGGGTGACTTGTCATTGCTGTATGTGTATATTTTCACGATGACCTTATTTGCCACGACAAATTCGACCTTTATCAACAAACTTATGGTGATGACATTTGAGCAACTATATGCGTCACTATGGGCTACAAGGACTATATTTGTGGGGGATGCCTTGATTTGGGTCTCGAGATCCCCCCCCCCTCTCAAGGACCAAACAACATAAATTTTAGCAATCACAATTATATCTTGATTAATTAAAATAGTTAAGAACCATAATTGATAGTTTACTTTAGCTGTTTTGAATCACAAATACCTAAATATTCACATAAACTATCCTCTATATTACCTAATTACAGATGATTTATATGTCCTACACATGAATTGAATGATGAGATAATGAATCATGGCTATGCAAACAAATGAACACTGAAAGTTCAATCCAGACAAGAACCAATCGAAAACCATAAGGAAAGATAGGATACGATCACGAGGAGTTGCGGCAGATTTGATGGAGATACAAGATGATGATGTTTTGATATGCTGTTCAGCAGGAAACCATGTCTTTAAGGAAGTTAAACTTTTGGCAGAGAATGATGAACACAAGTAGATGGAAGCCTGCATTTTCTTGTGTTTAATTGTTGATGGTTTTAACTTCCTTGTAAACATATAGGCAAAAACTTAAGCAGCTAATTAAGATGATGCGTCGTCAAGGGAATATCGGGACATCCAGATAGTTAAATGGTGTAACCCACGATCAAATGTTCGAATCCTATAGGTTGCGGTTGTAATGCATTTATTATATATTAGTAATAACTGTTGTTAAAAATATAAAAAAATAAGATTATGTTATAGTATGTGTGTTAAGTTAGAAAAAATAGTACAACTGGCTCCAGTTTGACAACATTAAAGAATATAAATAAATAATATCATCATCTTGAGTATTGAGATCTGGAGGGGATACAAAGGATTCTTGAGGTATAAATAGTATCATTAAAAACTTAATCTTTCGTGACAACAACCATGAGACATATATATTATTCATTATTAAACAAACCGATTTAGTAATGATAATCAGATGACACCATAATTCTATAAATACTTACAACGTTACAATAATAATTGAATTAACTACATAATCTAATTTTATTCGTTTACTAACCCAAAGGTTTCTTTTACCCTCGAGCACCCTTTCGTCCCTTCTCCAATGTCATGTATAGAAACATGTATAAGTTTACTATAACAATATCATATTTACTATAACAGTAGTCAAACAATACCATATTCAAAGTAATAGTTTCAATGGCAGATTAGTGTAACAATATAAGAGTAATGATAAAAAGCAACAATATTTATCGGTATAACATAATACAATTCAGTCTAATAGTTTTTAGAGTAGCACGTTAAAAGTTTATGTGTAGAGTTCACATATAGAATTAATATTCAGAATACCAATTAAATGTTTCTCTATGTTCTTGTAAAGCTAGTCGCTCGCTAAGATTTCTAGCGGTACACACTCACCACTAGCGACTTACGACAACAACATTTACAACCACCACTATTCTCCCCTCTACAAACCACCAGCCACGCACCACCCTTCTTTTCTAGTTCATTTCCTGTTGCTTCTTTTGCAAACATAGTTTTATAGATCTCGATCGCTACTTGTGTTTTATGCCAACAACCCCACAACTACTTTCCTCACCAGACACCATTGCACGCGCTATTACTGCTCCTCCACACACCTTCTTTACAACCCATGTACCGCCCATTAAGTATCTGGGAATAAAATTAAAAATTTGAGCAGATTCAACCACCATTTTGTATTGTTTCAGATGTTTCGGTTGAGCGCTACAAGCATCTTTCTATTCAAAACTATCAGAAATGATTCCCTCAAGAATGATGAAGTTCAATATACAAAACTTCGATCTTGAACAGAAGAGAACAAGACCAAATAAGAAGAATGCATCGTGTGTAGTGGATGATGATCAGAAGTGAAACAACCACTTTTATCATGATGATAAGAAGATGAAGATGAAGATATATTGTGTTCTATGAAACTTGATGTGTGTTTTTGATATCCCATCCCACAATACACACTCTCTTTTCATTTTGTATTAAGTTATTAACAAACTATAGCAGCAGCCTAATTAGTACAAGCCCACTAAAATACGATCCCTGATTTCTGCGGTCATAAGCCCAATCTAGCCCAATTCACACAACTGCATACTTGTAGCTTAGCACCTTAGTCCAGCAACACTCCAAAGTTCTCACCACATATATGCAAACCAATACATAAAAAGAAGAAATAAACATACAACTAGTTAGATGTAATTTTCACATTGAATTGGATGAATAAAAAGTAGACACATACAACTAGTAAAAAGTTGGTTAATATTTTCCATGTTATATTTTATTGTTGGTTCGTTGTACATTACACTGTTGTCTCTCATATCATCATAACTTTCATTTTTCCTCGTCTTTTTGAGTGTTACATTTATGCGTTGTTTGGGATTGTGGTTGGCTTTGTAAGATAGACTAAAGGATTATATATGTTGTCCTCAAGATTATGTTCAAGAAAAAGGGGTGCAACGAAAGGAAAATAGTTTGGGTTTGGTTTCTTGGATTGTAAAAACATAAATAGTAAGTTGTTAGAGTTTGCAAATATGCTTAGTAGATGTAAGTTTCAATAGCATGTGTCCGGGAAATTATGGGAAAGGGGAAGAGAGGCTCCGAGCATGATGGCTACAAGTTGTGGTACTCAATGGAGAAAAAATTAGGGTGGGGACTCTAGTCATTAAAGAACCTTAGGATAATAAGGTGGAAGTTAGAAGTTGTAATGAGAAGATTATGTTGAGGATAATGCTATGTGTAACATCTTTGGTTTTTGTACATATAATTCTTTGAATTTATGTTATAAAATACTTATGATAGTCATTTTATGTGAGAACTTATCATACATACTTGCTCTTATCATAATACAAAAAAATATAACATGAAAATTTGTTCACGTGCATACTAGTAATTCTTTAGTTAAACTATGTGTATTACATTTGTTATCACTTATAATTTGGTTAAGAATATTAGAGGCCTGGACATTTTATTTTATTGTCAATAATATTTGTAATCACTTTATGCTAAATCTTTTTTAATTAAAATTTCACATCACACAACACTACATGTTACATGACCACTTCTTAGCCTTTCTCTTAATTTATTTTTGTGCCACGTTGTAATGATTTATTTATTTATTTATTTTATTTAATTTAATATCTTTTAATTTCAAATTTAAATCATAACAACTTTTTGAAAGACTTGTAATTTATCATTAACACCATTTGATCATAATCTCCTCTTAATCTCAACTATAAAAACAAACTTTGGACCTTACTTTTCCTATGCTTATTCTTTAAAAATATCACTCACAAAAAACATTTCTTTCATTCTTTGGAATTTCAAGAACTCATTAGTACTAACATAATCTTTAATTTTGTCTTGCTTTTAAATTATACACTTAATTCACGTTGTTTTAATTTTTTAATTTTTTTAACCTAAAGAACCATCTGAACATCCTAAAATACACTATATTAAAGTATGATAGATGCAAGGATTTTAAAGGATCAACAAACCCATCAATGACTTATTCACATATTATTCTCATGGCTTGATATATTAACTCTTTCAAACCAGTTCATGTTTTAATAATTTTAAATAATCATATAAGTGGCTTACTAGAATTTGACAGAATGTAGTCCGACTCCAACCAATCATATATTAGTCATAACAGACTAATTTTAAGCAAACTTAGATTCCACAACTAAGTTCTTCAAGTTATATTTTTAACGATAGTTTTACATTTTCAAACTCAATCGGACGATTCCACAACAAATTCTGCAAGTAAGTGCGCATTTTAGCACCTTCTATTTTGTGTTGTTGTTTTGACCCATTTTTGTGTCTTTTCATAAAACCTTTTTTTAAACAAAACTTGTCCAGAAGCCTTGAGCTAGTTGACTATGCTTTTTCATGATTCTTTAAAATGGTTTCATATTTTTAAAGTTGTTCAAACGCGTACCAAACATTCTATATAGAATTAAAATTGGTGGAGCAATTAATTTTCAATCTAACTTTATCCTTTCAGCAATCCTTAAACATTCTAACTTCTCGTAGTGACTTCTGACCCTAAGTTATTGTTTTTTTCTTTTATCTTTTAGAACGTCATACTTAATTCTTGAACATCCAAGTTTTCTTGTGAACTTTACAACCATCATCATACAAGTTGATATTCATAGCCCCTTTTAATCTGTTTGATTTTGGATGGAATATGTACATGTTAACACACGTAAACATTTTTACAAAACAAATTCTTAAACAAGTAATACAACTATTCTCACACCCCAACCGATGGCGGAAACATCGAGACGCGAGAAGTGATAGATTGTTTAAAGATATCATAGAACTAAAGTGACAATAAATTAAAATTAAATTTCATTTTCATTAATCAATATACGTTACAATGCTTCAAATAAACATACAAAATTTTTAAGAAATACAAGTCTAAGACAAGCATAACAAAATGATAGATTTTATGTGTTTCTAAGTCCACCTAATTGAATTTCATGATAAAGCTTCAAGAATTTCCTGTAACATGTATAAAATACCGGTGAACATATTGATATGTTAGTGAACATACAAGTTTATATACATAGTATAATGGTAAATAAATCTCAATTCAACATAAGTAAAATATACTAATGTTTAAATATTGCTAGCATGCAAAGCTAATAATCAAACCAAAGTGTCCACTAGCGTAATCTTAGCATTAAAAATGACCAAGACCGTAAAACTGAATAACTTAACATAGACCCATCCAGTGGCGGAGCTTAACTAATTTTGTAGCAGGGGCGGGGGCGAAATTATTTTTTTAGGGGGGGCGAACTCGATATTTATATAAAAATTTACACTA
>BJCM01087587.1:0-12654 GCA_018326385.1 Flaveria bidentis
ATGTTACATTAACTAACTTAAATAACATAACAAATAATATTATGGAACAAAATATCCTAATAAGTTGTTCCACCACATATGCAATTTATTTAGAAAACCCATTTTCTAAATTGGTGAAGATATTTGATTGAATGATCATATCATCAATTAAATACCAATTGGTGTTTGCTAAGCTTGTTATTGGGTATAACCCGACTTGGATCACAACGTACTAACCGCATCAATATTCTAGGTGTCTTGGGCATAAAGAATCCTACAGATGTCCCTGAACATAAGGTGAAAAAGTTAGTTTTTATTTGAAACCCAAGCTTTGTTGGTCTTGGGCTTTTCCAATGATGAGGATTTTATTGAACCAAAATTATGCATGGGGGTTCAATGAGTGTTTGTGAATAACAGGTTTGGGCTGCAGCATCTTCTTTGATCTTCCATTCAACCCTTTGGTTGATCATTTGCAGATGAGTTTGTTGAAGCTTAAGTAGCATGGTATTCTTCCGAGGCTTCTTTCTTTTTGAAAGATGCCTTCACCAAATTTTCTTCCAAAGTAGTCTTCTTCTCAGAAGGTTTCAAGGAAACTTTCTTATTCTTTTGATTTTTCTTAGATTTATCTTCAGAAGCCATTTTCCCTTCGGAAGAAGGAGTTTCTTCCCCAAGCAACCTTGCTTCGGAAAAAAGCTTTTCCTTTTTTATCACTTGAACCATATGATAAGATCCAAATGTGAAGCCCTCCCTGACTCTTTTCTTAACATTGCTTGCATAATGTGTGTTAGCAGGATTGTATTAACAATCTTTGGCCATGTGGTTTTCTAGACCCCAAATTATGCAGAAAATGTTAATCTTCTAGGAACTTGAGAACTGATGTTTCTTTCTTTTCTTTTCTTTATTAGTTGTCTTTTCCGATTGACTTCTTATCCTTTTATAGGATAGGTGTGCTGGTACAACACACTTTTCTAGGATCAGAGGTTCCAACCACTTGGAATCCTGCTGATATGAATACACCTTTTTGTTTTAGGTCTATCTTCAGCTTAGACTTAGCCACTTTCTTGGCTTTTTTTCTGTACGCCTTAGCCCGGCTTCTTCTGGCTTTGGTGGTTAGAGGTTGATCATCACCGGTGAGAGGGGGTTGGTTTACCTGGTTCTTCTCTGTGATGGCCATAGTTGCATCTCTCTTTAAGTCATGGGAAGGTGGGTCAGCAGATGGAACCTCTTGCTCTATTTTCCCACATCATGCTTTTCTAATAGACTCATAAGAGTGTGGTGGAGCAATTTCATTGGTTCCTAACCCACCTTTGTTTTGATAACAAAGTTTTGAGAGAGAGGATGATGCAAGAATGGCTTGGAAGTTTTGCTCAGAGATAGCATGCTTCCTGGCTTGAGCCTCAGCTTTGACAAGCTGGGCTTTCCCACCACCGCCATCAAAATCACCTTCGGAATTGTAGTGGAGTGTGTCTTTCGGTGAAGTTGGTGGACATCCTCTTCAAAGTTTGAAGATGGACGGCCTCATGTGAGGGATAGGCGGAGCAACTACACAGACAAGCTTGCTCTAGTATAACTCACAGTTGATGAAGTGCTGGATGAACCAGGTATACACGTAAAATGTCTCCCTTTGAAGATTGCCCATCAAATTGATCAGCACAAACCTTGAATAGTAAAACCAGAGGCCTCTTAACAACCTATGAATTAGCCATCCTAGTTCATATGGGATTTGATCCCATCTCCTAGAGTTGTTCGACAAGTAATAAAGGACTATGTGCAGCAGGAACTTCCAATGAGAAGAGAAGTTGAACTTATACAACGTTGACCTGCTGACATCACCACCATATCCAATTAAGGTATATGTGTTGTCAATGTCTGCCTTGGGGAACTCCGTAGAAGAGCCTTCATTGTGGAGCTCAAGTTGCACCCTGATGAGTTTTCAGATATGATCAACTGTTGACCACAAATGCTCGACCTTAGAACCCTAACTCCATTCAGGGTTATAATCTGTGCATTACCCAAAATTCAGCCATGTGGTTTGAATACACGATGGGGTTGACAGTTAGGGCTGTGAAGTAGGTAGATTGGGTTAACAAGGAGATGATTTAAGAGAAGGCAACATCCTTGGATGAATCTAGGAATGCAACTTGATTGTGCTGAGGGTTTAGCGCTATTTATGAAAAAGAAGTATAGAAATGATCTTAAATTGGGCAAATTAGAGATGAAGGAAGCTTTGGGTAGTGAAATCAGTAAAATGATTAAAATGGGAAAGTCGGAAGTATTTAAATGGGTGAAAGTGGCAGGTGGATAAGGTGAGGTGATGGTTTGGGGTATGATGTGACAAGGGTGGTAAGGTTAAAACCATTTAAAATATTCCGACATCATAAACAAAATCTTTACCTTTTATAGTTGTGGGGCTCAAAGATTTCCGTTACACAGTAAGGCCTTCTTCCGTGTATAAATCATTTCTGAAGGTAATGAAATTTACATTCGGAAGTAAGATTGGCGTCGGAAGAATTATAAGCTTTGGAAGTAGATTTGATATGTCATCAAATGCTTCTTCCGAGACCAAAAACTCTTCTGAGAAGAAGATTTCCTTTGTAGGAATTTTGCTTCGGAAGACATACGCAACATCTTCCGAGGGTTAATTTCTCCTTGGAAGAATCTATACTTAGTGAAATTTCAAAGAATGACCTTATGTAATAGGGCTTAGATTGTATTGACGAAGACAAGACACATTTTAAAAAGGTTTTCAAATGAGATAGATTAATCAATGTTTATCATCCCAATAGCTGTAATGAGATATTTAAATCTTTATTCATCAAAGGCTTTGGTTAAAAAATCAACATATTGTTCATTTGAATCAACTTTGATTAGTTTAATCAAAAAAATTTCATGAATATCTCTAATGAAATGATACCTGATGTTAATGTGCTTTGTCTTGGAGTGCTTCACTGGTTTTTCAGTATTGGAGATAGCACTGTTGTTGTCAATGTGGATAGGAGTGCTCATGAATTTGAATCCATAGTCTATCCTCTGGTTTTGAATCCACAGCAGCCGAGCACAACAACTGGCATCAAAAATATATTAAGCTTCAGTAGTTGATATAGAAACACATGATTGCTTCTTGCATTGCCATGAGATGATCCTTTCACCAAGAAATTGACATCCTCTTGATGTTGATTTCTTGTTGATATTGTAGCCAACATAGTCACAATCAGAGTAGTCATAGAGATAAAAATTCTTGTTTCTTGGATACTAGAGACCCACTTTAGGTGCTCCTTTAAGGTACCTAAGGATTCTCTTGGCAACAACTAGGTGAGACACCTTTGGAGAAGCCTGATATCTTGCACAGATGCATGTTGCAAATATAATATCAGGTCTACTTGATGTGAAATACATTAGAGACCCAATGATTGCCCTATATTGATATTGATAAGTATCCTCCCCCTCAAAGCCAGGATAGAGATTGTGATTCCTGGGTTTGGGTGTCTTCGCTTGCTTATAATTTTTCATATCAAATCTTTTTAAAATGTTAGAGACATATTTAGATTGATTGATAAAGAACCCTTCCTTCATTTGCTTTACCTGATTTCCAAAGAAAAAGTATATCTTTCCTATGGAACTCATGTCAAATTTCTTCTTCATAATACTCTCAAAGTCTCTACACATTTGGTCATTTGACAAACCAAATATGATGTCATCAACATAGAAATGGACGAGTAAGATGTCTTTGCCAGACTTTCTTATGAATAAAGTCTCGTCAATGGTACCTCTGGTGTAACCATTCTTCAGGAGAAATTAAGACAAAGTCTCATACCACAGCCTAGGTGATTGATGAAACCCATAGAGAGTTTTAACCAACATACACACATAGTTAGGGTGTTGTGGGTCTTCAAATCCTGGAGGTTGGCACACACAAACTTCCCTATCTATATCCCCATATAGAAAGACACACTTGACATCAAGTTGGTAGACAGTAAAATTCTTGTATGCAGCATAAGCAAGAAAGATCCTTATTGCCTCCAGTCTTGTAACTAGTGCAAAGACATCAGTGTAATCAATTCCCTCCTCTTGAGTGTATCCTTGAACTACTAGTCTTGCCTTGTTCTTGATAATCAAGCCTCTATCATCTCTTTTGTTCGTGAAAACCCATTTCGTGCCTATTAGTACTTGACCCGATGCTAGAGGACATAAGTTCCAAACCTTTTGTCTTTTGAATTTAAGTAGTTCCTCTTGCATTAACTCAACCCAACTATTATCCTTTAAGGCTTCTTCTAGTTTCTTGGGTTCCATCTGAGATAGAAAACATGAGTACAAGCAAACATTCCTATTATGAGTTTGTCCTCTTATTCTCACATCTTCAAAGACTTATCCTATGATGTTCTCAGTTGGATGAGTATTGTGAATCCTAAGTCTAGGGATCACCTCTAGTTGCAAAGATAGATCTAGATTGTACACATTTTTCTTAGGAGCTTGGACACTTGGACCAACTGTTGTTTAAAACTCATTCAATGAGGACTAATTGAATGAATAAGAAACACCATCAACATCAGTTGGATTTAAAGCAGCAATAACGGTTGTCTATTCCTTCAACCACCAAATGAGTTTTGAGGCTCACTAGGTTGACCACTAGTTGAAGCTCCACTATTTCTTGAAATACTTATACTGTCAGATTTGATGATAGTCGGAGCATGATCTTCAGTTACTCTTGGAGAACTTAGAAGAGGTTTGGGTAACTCAAATAGTTGGTTATCATCAAAATTAGTTTGAGGACTGTTCTAGCTGAAGCATTCTCACAAGAAAGTTTAGAATAGTTTGGAAAGAATTCTAAATCAAAAATATGATTAGGGGCATTCCCCCTAACACAAGGAGTGTGCTCATTGACAAAAATATTGGATGATTCCTCAAATTGTTGATTTTTGATGTTATATACTCTATAAGCAATAGAGTTGGAGGAATATCCAACAAAGATAGCATCATCCGACTTTTCAGCAAAATTGCCAAATTTTCCTTTGTGGAAAGTATGGTACACCTGCTGCTGAAGGACCTTAGAAAACCAATGAACGGTAGCCTCTTGTTCCAGAGCTCATAAAGGGTTTTTCCATGTGGCTTAACTAAAAGAACTTTGTTTTGCATATAGAATGCAATGCTGACTTCCTTTGCTCAGAATGTTAGAGGCGCCTTTGAATCAACTAACATAGTTCGAACAACCTCAATAATTGTCCTGATTCTCCTCTCAACAACACCTTTTTGTTGAGAAGTTTTAGCAGAAACTATATTGTCTGGAAATCCCTTTTGAGTTATAGAATGAATGAAGAACTTGATTCTTAAACTCAGTCCCTTGATCACTTTAATTATTTTAACCTTGTGATCAATTTGATTTTCTATTTTAAGAATAAAAGATTTTAAAGTTTTAGTTGTTTCATCTTTAGTTCTTAAAAAATACCCATGTAAATCTTGTAAAATCATCAACAATCACAAGGCAGTATGATTTCCTTCCAATGCTCGTTATACTTGGGGGGCCGAATAGATCTATGTGCAATAAGTGTAATGTGGTGGTGATAGAGTTAACAACTTTGGATTTATGAGATGCTCTATGTTGATTCCCTTTCAGGCATGCAACATATTTATCTTTTGCTATAAAATTCCTTTTTAGGCAAAACATGTACCAAGTTAGTTTTAACCAATTTATTCAAGGTTTTAAATTGGCATGACACATTTGTTTATGCCATAGTGTTGACTCATCACTATCAGCTTTGAAAAGAAAGCATGACACTTCACCTAGTAGGAAAGCATTGTTCATATCCAACTTGTACATATCCCCTTTCCTAGGAAATCTAAGAAGCACCAATATTTAAGGAATCATCATCCCGGGTTTGTGGATAATGCACTCATGTTTTGTGAAAAGCATTTGATCACAAAATTGAGAAACACTTAAAAGATTGTGTTCAAGCAGTTTGACAAAGTGTACTTTGTCAATTTTTAACTTGGCGTTGGATACACTTCCTCTACTAGAAATGTATCCTCCAGCTTCACCTCCAAATTGAAATTATTGAAGGAGAGATCTGTTCCCGGTCATGTGCATGGAGCGTCCACTATCTACAATCCATATATTGTTGTTCTTGTCTTATGGATGTCCCTGCACATAAGGTGAAAAAGTTAGTTTTTATTGGCAACCCAAGCCTTGTTGGTCTTGGGCTTTTCCAATGATAAGAATTTTATTGAACCAAAATTTATGCATGGGGGGGGGGTTCAATGAGTGTTTGTGAAGAACAGGTTTGGGCTGCAGCATCTTCTTTGATCATCCATTAAACCCTTTGGTTCATCATTGCAGATGAGCTTGTTGAAGCTTGAGCAGCATGGCATTCTTCCAAGGCTTCTTTCTTTTCGAAAGATTCCTTCACCAAATTTTCTACCGAAATAGTCTTCTTCTCGGAAGGTTTCAAGGGAACTTTCTTATTCTTTTGATTTTTCTTAGATTTTTCTTCCGAAGCCATTTTCCCTTCGGAAGAAGGAGTTTCTTCCCCAAGCAACCTTGCTTCGGAAACAAGCTTTTCCTTTTTCATCACTTGAACCATATGATAAGATCCAAATGTGAAGCCCTCCCTGACTCCTTTCTTAACAATGTTTGCATAATGTGTGCTAGCAGGATTGTATTAACAATCTTTGGCCATGTGGTTTTGTAGACCCCAAATTATGCAGACAATGTTAATCTTCTAGCAACTTGTGGACTGATGTTTCTTTCTTTTCTTTTCTTTATTAGTTGTCTTTTCCCATTGACTTCTAATCCTTTTATAGGATAGCTGTGATGGTACTACACACTTTTACAGGATCAGAGGTTCCAACCACTTGGAATCCTGCTAATATGAATACACCCTTTTGTTTTGGGTCTATCTTCAGCTTAGACTCAGCCACTTTCTTGGCTGTTTTTTAGTCCACCTTAGCCCTACTTCTTCTGGCTTTTGTGGTTAGAGGTTGATCATCACCAGTGAGAGGGGGTTGGTTTACCTGGTTCTTTCCTATGATGGCCATAGTTGCATCTCTCTTTAAGTCATGGGAAGGTGGGTCAGCAGATGGAACCTCTTGCTCTTCAGTCCCACATCATGGTTTTCTATTAGACTCATAAGAGTGTGGTGGAGCAATTTCATTGGTTCCCAACCCACCTTTGTTTTGATAACAAAGTTTTGAGAGAGAGGATCACACAAGAATGGCTTGGAAGTTTTGCTCAAAGATAGCATGCTTCCTAGCTTGAGCCTCAGCTTTGACAAGCTGGGCTTTCCCACCACCGCCATCGAAATCAACTTCGGAATTGTAGTGACTCGATCACCGTAGATCCTCACTGAACTCCCATAAGGCGTTGTTAGTCAAATCATCTTCTTACGACATATGATATTCGCCTCGTAGTCCGCCAACGAGTCCATTCCTAGGACTACGTCAAACCTGCCTAAGGTCATCACGAATGGTCTGACAGGAAACTTACTACCTTTTAGTTCAATATCACAACCTTCTATCAGGACATAAATCCTGGTAGACTTACCAATGGCAGTTTCCACATTGAAAGGCTCATCGATACTTCTACTAGTAACAGGAAACTTAGCATAGAAAGCAGGAGAAATAAAAATTTTACTAGCACCTGAATCAAATAACATAGAAGCAAGAGTTTGGTTTACTAGAAACGTACCTGACACAACATCTGGGTCCGTCCTAGCCTCCTCCTAAGTCATCGTGAAGGCTCTGGCACTAGCCTTCTACCCTTCAGTACCGGTCGTCTTCTTCCCTCCAAAACTCTCAGCCTTTGGCTTCTTGCACTCCCAACTCATGTGGACCTCTCCACCACAGATAAAACACATTGCCACCTTGCACTCTCTTGCCATGTGGCAGGCTTTCCACACTTGAAGCACACATTCAATCCCTACGTACACTCCCTAATGTGCTCCTTCCCGCACTTCCCACACCTCTTTGACCACGCACTAGATGTGACCACACGCCGATCATCCACCCGTGCATTCTTGTTATTTGTTGGTCACCACCCCGTCCAAACCTCTTCCCATTCCAGTTTCGGTCACCACCGCCTTTCTTGCTCACCTCAGCCACCACCACTTCCCTCTCTTCATACATACTTCCCACCAAATTGACCACTGACCTAAACGTACTTGGCCAAGTGGAGATCATATACCTGGGAATATCCGCCGGCAAGCCCTGAATATACCTCTTGATCTTTCGCAACAAAGGTGTCACCTAATCTGTCACCAACCGTACAATCTCATTGAATTTGGTGGTGTATTACTGATGCGTCATGGTTCCCGCCTCTAGCTGCATGAACTCCCTCTCAACCTTGTCGAGCTCCCTGAGAGGATAGAACTCCTTGATCACTAGTTTCTTCAACTCACTACACCTCATCCTGCCAATCGCCCTACTACCCTCGGCATGGACAATATTGTCCCACAACATAGGACTGAGTCCAGAAATGAGTGAGTGGCAAACTTCACCTTCTGATCTTCCCGACACTAGCTGATGTCAAGGACAACCTCCATCTCTCTCACCCACCTGTGAGCAGAAGCAGCAGTGCCATTACCATCAAAAGTTAAGGGCTTGCATCTCTGAAATGCCCCATAATTACAGCCTCGTGTTGCCTCAGGCACATGCTCTTCTTCTTCCTTCTTGTTAGTGGAGACAACTGTCTTAGTCTCCGGTTGCTCTCTCCTTCCCGAGAACCTATTCCTCTCCTTCCTTTCTCCTTCTCTTACAACCTTTATCACTTCGGTCACCATAAACGGTAAGATCGTCTGCATGACTTGGTGAACCTCTTCCACTACTGCCTCCTTCACTGAGGCCTTAAGTTAGCACTATCATCTCCACCCTCTGGATGAGGGGTCTCAAGCTCTTCATGAGCCACCTCTTCAGCTCTAGGCCTTCCTCTTGTGACCCGTGGCCCAACACCACGTCCACCACGACCTCCACCTCGAGAAGCCTTTGAAGATCTACCACCAACCATCCTATAACACAATATAAGATTCAAACACTAAAACGATCATTTAAGGTAATACCTTAGTTTATGTCAAGTATAGTAAGTCTCTAATTATAGTGGGCAGTTGTGATTAGGTACTTACTTTACTCTTCATACCCCAAGCATTTCCTATCCTGACTACATCAGTATCTAAATCTACTAAAGGCACATAAATCACATAACATGCGCACGCAATACCGATTAACATTAAGAAAATACCTGATGGCACGCAACTACTCGGACTAACATCCATTTCCTTTGTCCTATTTTCAGTTTAAGTTTAGGTTTCTTTTGAAAATATTTAACCCGTTTCACTTAAACTTTGACTCTGATACCAACTTGTAAGGCATCGTTCTCGGAACGCTTACAACTGGTTAATCATTGCACATAAAACATATAATTTACATTTACAATTACTAAAACATTGCAACAGAATAATTTAAACCATATCATATAATCATATTTGCTTTTGCAAAATATTACATTGTAGTTAATTGTTACAAAATATCATAATTTGCATTACATCACAAAAATATTATTGTAATATGAAATGGATGCCATCCAAAATAATCCAAGTAGTTTCCCCATGCCATCCTCAGCAACAATTCCCAGCCAACTAGAAACACATGAAAGTCAGTGTTATTGAGTGAGTTCTAGTTTTATAAAATAAAATATTTTCCTTTACTTTAAAAACAACTCTTTACTTCCATACGTGATCATACATCATACACACACATAGACAATAATTTACTATTATATTTCATTATCATTCATTAACTTTCGTTCATTCATTATCGTACGCCATCATTATCATTCGTTATCTTTCTTACTGTCCCTTACGTACATTCATTAACTTCCGATGACATGTATTGTACCCTGAACATTGTGCATGAAACTGACTATTGGGCCTAGGGCAAGTACACTAATCACTATCATTCATCTTTCATTCCGGACCAATGCCATGTGCTATACCCCGAACATTATGCACGAAGCTGGTTACTAAGCATGAGGTCTATCATAGACCCCGAGCATTATGCACGAAGCTAACCCCAGTACCTAGGGCAAGCGACAAGAGTCCCGTACATATGGTCAATCACAAAGATTAGACCCTAGTGTGCATCCTTCCATGGTAGCTTGAGCTAACACCCTTCATTAGGTGTGAACCTTCATACGTTGCTTGCAAGACTTTTCATTACTTCTTTCATTCATTCATTAATGCATGCATTCATTAATTCTTTACGTTCCTCTTTTCATTATCTTCTGCTATTCATTACATACTACTTTACGTTTATTGATATTAATCATACCACACAAAGCCACGGAAAAATAAACATACATAACAAGAAACATAACATAAACATAACCATACCATACATAGCATCATCCATCACATCACATATGACATCATAAAGTCAACTTACATTACCTTCAGGAACATCCCAAGTCAAAGCCTAACATTTCACTTTTTCCCAAAATTCAAAAAATTATTCTTAGTCCAAGGCGCATGGGCACTATGCAGGCGCATGGCCTTCCAGGCGCATGGGAACACTTAGGCACATGAGAAAAGTTCTGGGCGCATGGGCACTATTGGGGCGCATGACCCAACACTTAGTCATTTTAGGCAATTCTAGGCGCATGAGCACTATGCAGGCGCATGGGCAATCTTGGCACATGGACACTTAGCCAAATTTCAGCCTATTCTAGGCACATAAATACTATTCAAGCGCATGGGGTTTTGGGCGCATGGGGGACACTTAGGCAAATTCGAACATTGGACGCATGAGCCAAATCCAAGCGCATGGGAAACAAACACATACTACCAACATAATAATTAGTCCCAACATCATCAATTTATCATGTTCAAGCTTATTTCTTACATTCTAAGCAACAAAACATGAACATAGCATAATCATAACATCAAGAACACCTAAATCATACCCCACCTATATTCACACATCCACATACATACGGGTATCAAAACCCACTTAAACAAAACATTCATACATGCATTTCCAACCCTAAAAATAGTTAAAACATGTAAAAAGGGGGTTCTATAACTCACCTTGACAACTTTAAGATGAACTTCTTCAAAACCCTAATGTAATTGAGTTCAACAACCTAAAACCCACCAAAAACACACACGCACGAACACATAAACACACATAAGCATACAACCGAGGCATAGGCCAGCCAAGAATAACTAAAAATGACGAATTCTTACATTGAATCCTAATTCCTCTTCTTCTTCATTCAAAATCCAAACTATGCTCTTTCTCTCTCTCTAAAACCCGATGGAAAAGGTGATTGAATGGTAACATGGGTGGCCATGCCCACTTTTGTACAAAATAATATACAATTTTGTACCTTTTACACATTTAACCCCTCAACTTGGGTAAAATTGCATTTTCTTCTTTTCTTCAATTTTATTCATCTTTAAAAAAATATTTCTTGGTGTTACATATATTCCATAACAAAGTGACAAGTTGGTTATAGTTGTAACATTTGGCCTTTGTTTTGTCAAACCCAAACTTATTGTTAGTTGGGTTTTGGGGAAACTTCTTTCCAGTTATTTTGAATAACTTCTTCGCTCGGTAAGTTAACAGAGCCATTTGTTAGACAATGTCCACATACTCACATCTTCAAGGTTGAAACACTCTAGATCATCAAAGCAAAACTGAAAGTCACTAGAGTTCCCAATTCCTAAGACAAAGGCACCACTATCCTGAAAAGAACTTGGTTGAGCCTATTCAGACCTTGGAGTCTTAGGGAATATGATGTAAGGCCTAGAAGAATAGGATGGCTGCTGGGAAGAAGTCAGGTATTGCTGAGGTTGGGGGTCCTGAGCCTTCAGCAACCATTAAAATGTTGCTAGCAGAATGGCTTGAGGGTCTACTCATCTGTTGACCTCTCTTGTTCTCCATCTCTATACGGTATCCATCAAGGATGCCATATAGTTCAGTCATGGTAAGGGAGTTCTAGTTTTCTGTCCTCTTGATAGAGACATAATATAACGTCCATTCATTTGGGAGTGCACTCATTAATTTTCTTGAGAGATCTCTCAATTCAAGGGCAATTCCTATAGACTGAAGGGAGGAAATAAGATACATATACCTGAAGTATTGCTAGCTCAGGGTCTCTCCAACATTGTACGTGATATTTTCAAATTGCTGCTTTAGTGAATCTTTCTTGGAGTCATTCGAGCTGGAGTACATCTGGGACAATGTTGATACATGTGTACCTTGATTCTGATCTTAATGTAATATGTCTTTATTGTCTTACACTTATGTAATAGTTGGGTACTTAATAAAATGAAAATGTTTGGTTGTGTTTATAACGTTTAATATTTCATTAATGAATTGTTTAACGCTTATCGAATTGATTATATAAGTTTGTGATTGATTGATTTAATATAAATAATATTATGACATTTAATACATTTAAACTTAATAACATGAAGTTATCATGCGAATGGCCCATGCTAATGGTCCATACGCATGAACAACTTCATGCGAATGACTCAGTCGCACGACTGAACCAGGAGACTGGATCAGTCGTATGATTGTCACCGAAGATTGGCTCAGTCGCACGACTGAACACTCAGCCGGGCGAATGGACCAACCGTATGACTCAATCGCACGACTGAACCATGTTAATGGTTCAGTCGCCCGAAT
>BJCM01087588.1:0-12828 GCA_018326385.1 Flaveria bidentis
AATGGTTTTATTTATAATAATAATATATATATAATGGTGTATTTTATGGTGATGATAGTAATATGGGTAAAGGTTTTAAATAACAGTTATGTAATGACAAAGCATAAGCGTATTCACACAGGTAGTTCATAAAGGTGAGGAATGACCGATTAACGAAAAGATGACGGAAATACGTCAATAGACGGACCTTTGGTGACGGATGTCACACTTTAATTCTATATCAGTCTATAGTTTATAATCAATCTTTTTCACCAATTACATCAGGTCCCTATTTATACTGTTTAACTAACTATAACAAACACACTCAACAAATATTGAGAATTTACACTAAGGACCCTACACTGTATCTTCCGAACATAAATAACCCGTCATAAGATCCCCTTCGGAAGATATCCAAAGTAAACCTTAAATCCCTTCCAAAGCAAACTTAACCTTCAGAAGATATCATCCAAGCTTCGGAGGAAAGATGTTAAACTTCGAAAGAACCCTTGTTTTGGCTTTTAATACTTCATACTCCAAAATACAACAAGAAATAGAAGATCAATGTTGTAAAAATCACTAGGTGCTAGTCGGGCGGCGAGGTGAGGACTGGGGATTAATCGGGATTGATAGGGATTAATCGGTTTGGAATTTTTATATATAATTTTCATTTTTATATATATAAATACACATTTTTATATGTAATATTTATAAATATGTTTAGTTTTATATATATATATAAACAAATCTGGCTGAAATTTTAAAATTTTCGCTGGAATTTTTGAACTTCGCCGGAAAGTCACCGAAATCTCGCCGGAATCTGCAAAAATGCAAAATAAAGGGCCGATTAAGAGCCGAATAGGACCGATTATTTTCCGATTTGGACCAATTTCACCGACTAGCGATTATCCCCTCCGATCAGAGGAAATCCAATCGGTGACTCACCGATTGCCGACTAGTTCGCCAATTAATCGGCCGACTAGTCCGACTTTTACAACACTGTAGAAGTTTCTATTGAATATAGTAGTGCATTTATAAGAGCTTGTGATGCATGCTGAATGCTCATTGTAATGCCTTTCATTTCAAATAGCCAGGTCATCATTGTACGAAAGCTAAACAACTGTTTTTGTAATGGTATTTATAGGAGGAGACTATTCGTGAAACTATTGAAGACGTTGGGTTCGAAGCTACACAAATTATGGAGGAAACAAACGAAAGATCTACTCAAATATCTCGAATACTGATTAAAGGAATGACTTGCACAACTTGTTCTAGTACTGTCGAGTCGGCTTTAAGGGCTATGCCCGGGGTGCACAGAGCCCAAGTTGCACTAGCAACCGAAGAAGCTGAAGTCCACTATGACCCGACAGTGGTGAGTCACAACCAATTCATGAAAACCATAGAAGAAACTGGATTTGAACCCATATTGATTAGCACAGGGGAAGACATCAGCAATATAAATTTACAAATTGATGGACCATGGAATGATTTTTCCATAAACATGATAAAGGAATCTCTTCAAGCACTTCCCGGGGTTGTAAAAGTTAATATTGATACAAATCTCAGAAAGGGTTCCATTTCTTACAAAGCAGATTTAACCGGGCCCAGAAGTTTTATTAAAGTAATCGAATCAACTGGTTCTGGATCATCTGGACAATTCAAGGCTAAGATATTTCCTAAAGGAGGGGGGCGGGATTCCCATAGACAAGAAGAAATAGATCAATACAGAAGATCGTTTATGTGGAGTTTAGTTTTCACCATTCCTGTGTTCTTAACCTCCATGGTGTTCATGTATATCCCAAGGCTCAACCATTTACTGGATACCAAGATTGTGAATATGATGACTGTTGGCCATCTTGTAAGGTGGATATTATCAACTCCAGTACAGTTTTTTATTGGTCGAAGATTCTACACAGGGTCCTACAAATCATTGCGCCATGGTTCTGCAAATATGGATGTTTTAATTGCACTGGGAACAAATGCAGCCTACTTTTATTCAGTTTACTCTGTGTTAAGAGCTGCTGCTTCATCACATTTTGAAGCTACTGATTTCTTTGAAACAAGTGCTATGCTCATTTCATTTATCTTACTTGGAAAGTACTTAGAAGTTATGGCGAAAGGAAAGACATCCGAGGCAATTGCAAAGCTTATGGATTTGACTCCTGATACTGCGACACTGTTGACTTTTGATAGTCAAGGGAATGTAGTAAATGAAGAAGAGATTGATAGTAGGTTGATTCAAAGGAATGATGTGATTAAGATTCTTCCTGGTGCAAAGGTAGCTTCTGATGGGTTTGTTACTTGGGGACAAAGTCATGTGAATGAGAGTATGATCACGGGTGAAGCTCGACCCGTGGGTAAGAAGAAGGGTGACCCTGTGATTGGGGGTACAGTTAATGAGAATGGGGTTTTGCATATTAAGGCGACACGGGTTGGGTCAGAAAGTGCACTTTCGCAAATAGTTCAACTCGTTGAATCAGCTCAGATGGCTAAAGCTCCGGTTCAGAAACTTGCTGATCGAATTGCCAAATTCTTTGTACCTCTGGTTTGTTTATGGCTCCTTATTTCCAATAACAATGCTTATTGTTTTCTCCAAATTTAACACCTACCTACAGGTGGCACAATGGAGGCCCCATCTAAATGGGGTGAACAATAAACACTTTTTTGTTCATTGCAGGTCATTCTCTTTTCATTTTCCACATGGCTTGCTTGGTTCATTGCTGGAAAATATGATGGGTACCCAAAATCTTGGATACCGTCATCCATGGATAGCTTTCAGCTTGCTCTCCAGTTTGGAATATCAGTTATGGTTATAGCCTGCCCATGTGCTTTAGGCTTGGCTACTCCAACTGCAGTAATGGTTGGGACCGGAGTGGGTGCTTCTCAAGGTGTTCTTATCAAAGGAGGTCAAGCATTAGAAAGCGCACATAAGGTCAGTTTAGTCGTTTTCTTATTCTTGTTCTTTAGATACTACAGTTAGGAAGCATTGAAGTTTGCTTAATTATGCAGGTGGATTGCATTGTGTTTGATAAAACCGGGACTCTTACAATTGGCAAGCCACTAGTTGTAAACACAAAATTGTTAAAGAACATGGTACTTAGGGAGTTCTATGAGTTGATTGCTGCAGCTGAGGTAGATCTTGTACATTAAATGCTACTTTAGTCGACTAAAGTATTTGATTGTGACATTTATAGATATCTTGTAGGTGAACAGTGAACACCCTTTAGCGAAGGCTATTGTTGAATACGCGAAGAAATTTAGAGGAGACGAAGAGAACCCTGTGTGGGCAGAAGCACAAAAATTTGAATCAATAACTGGTCATGGTGTTCAGGCCATTGTTCAGAAAAAAGAAATAATAGTGGGAAACAAGAGTTTATTATTGAAGAAAAACATGAGTATCTCCATTGATGCTGAAGAAATCTTGAAAGAAATTGAAGAAGTGGCCCAGACTGGAATTCTTGTGTGTATAGATGGTGAACTCACTGGAATTCTAGCCATTTCTGACCCGTTAAAGCCTGGTGCTCGTGAAGTCATCTCCATACTGAAGTCGATGAAAGTCAAGAGTATAGTTGTTACAGGCGACAACTGGGGAACCGCAAACTCCATTGCTAAGGAGGTCGGGATTGATAATGTCATCGCTGAGGCCAAACCGGAAGACAAAGCAGAGAAAGTGAAGGAATTACAGGTATGCATGATTCTTCAAAAGTTCACAATTTTTTTCAAAAGGTCAACTGTTTTTCTTTCTGATGCAGGCTTCGGGACATGTGGTGGCGATGGTCGGAGATGGGATCAACGACTCGCCAGCACTGGTGGCTGCAGATGTCGGGATGGCTATAGGTGCTGGCACAGACATAGCGATAGAAGCGGCCGACATAGTTCTAATGAAAAGCAATCTAGAAGATGTGATCACAGCTATTGATCTCTCAAGAAAAACATTCACTCGAATTCGGTTAAACTACATTTGGGCTTTGGGTTACAACCTTCTGGGGATTCCTATTGCTGCTGGTGTTCTTTTTCCGTTCACCGGATTCCGCTTGCCACCATGGATCGCCGGAGCCGCCATGGCGGCCTCATCTGTGAGTGTTGTGTGTTGCTCTTTGTTGTTGAGGTATTACAAAAGGCCAAGGACTCTGGAGACATTGGAGATGCATGAAATAACAACTGTTTGAATAATTGTAAATATACGTGGTTTTAAAACCGATCCAAATTGAATAACTATAAAATGATATAAGTAAATAATTTACAAAACATAAATACCATATATAAAATAAATAAAATGTATGTATTATTTTTTTAATAATTACATAATTTGGATATTCAAGTCGAATTGGTTCGAAAATCAGAAATTTGAATTTCATTAAGTTCAAGTTATAGTATTTTTAGTTGGATTTGAATAATAAACACCCTAATGGTCGCTAGAAGCCAAAGCTGGAAATCAAGAATTTTCATGTTATGAATACGATACAGTGGCCATCTCAAACTAAATGATTTCATGATTTCCTTGTATTATATATATTAGAGTTGAAATATCAATAATTTTAACTCAGTGGCAATTGGGGGATATGTTTCCTCACTTCCTCCAAAATAGGAGGGTGAATTTTATAAATCTGGTTTTTCTCGGGCTTAATTTCTTGGGCATCCTTGTTTTTCTTTTTGTGTTTTATTCTGACCCGGTAAATATTTACCTGCTTTCACCGTTTCTTCATCACCATCACCACCCTCCACCTATTTTCTTGATTTTTCTGGTGCATCTTCAAGATGTTACAATTTAAAAATTGTTGTCTTGTTGGTTTGTCATGCTTCAAATTTACATAAGAAAGCTAAGTGAAAAAACAAGGTTGACAAGTGAAAATAAAATTATAGTATTTATTGTCGGTTTTAGAAGTAGTTATAAAAATGCCGTTATATATTATTATTATTTGCATATATTTAAATTATTTTACATTTTATTTATCTTTGAAATAAAGTGAAAAAAAATATGAAACCACTAAAATAGGTAGAAAGCTAATTGTGGCATGTTAACGTGACGCTAAGATGGATTGTAATGTGGTGTGACGGGATAACCCACCTATTGCGATTGTCAATACCTCCCGTTCGTCAATGCCTCCAACCAATGCCATCACCGCCTCCTATCAAACCTACCCCTGCTGCCCATCAACCCCTGCTGCCCATCAACTCCGGACAACAATCATTGTCATCATCACCATCCAACCACTTTAGTCACAACCATTACCACAGACCACCACCTCCACCTCCCCTACCCAAAAGAAATAAAAAAAACATACCACTGGTATTGTCACGACCATCATTACATTTTTAATTTCTTTATCAAATTTACAAATTCAGGTTCCCATTTCATTTGATATATTTTAATCTCTAATTCAATTCGTTCGTATTCCATATGACAGATTCAAATAACTTCAAACACTTTATGATGTTTTGATGACACGACAAATAAATCCTTAACCCAGAAACCCCCTTAACTAAACTGAGACGTTAAATACCGAGAGGGATTGAAGTGTAGAAATAAAATCATATTATGTGAACATGTGTAGTCACTAGTCACTCCAACTTGTATTAATATGTTGTACTACATGCTTAAGAAACAGTACACTACCAATTCATTATCATATGGTTAAAGAGTACCCTTACCACACCAGCTCAAACATTCAACATTTAAGAAAAACTAAAACAGCACTCACACTAACACATAAACTTCATAACCAACCAACCAAATCCACAAAACATATACTAAGACACCAAACTTAACCTAACCTAAGACACAAACACCCTCATCACATTTTACTCTATGCTTCTTCTTCTTCATACCCTTCCTCGTCTTCCTCGTACTCACCTTCATCATCAGCGGTTGCATCTTGATACTGCTGATACTCGGAGACCAGATCATTCATGTTACTTTCAGCTTCTGTGAACTCCATTTCATCCATTCCTTCACCCGTGTACCAATGCAAGAAAGCCTTCCTTCTAAACATAGAAGTAAACTGCTCGCTCACACGCCTAAACATTTCCTGAATTGAAGTCGAGTTTCCAATGAACGTGGACGCCATTTTCAGACCAGTGGGTGGAATGTCACAAACGGTTGACTTCACATTGTTAGGAATCCACTCGACAAAGTATGATGAGTTCTTGTTTTGTACATTGATCATTTGTTCGTCCACTTCCTTTGTGCTCATCTTACCACGGAACATGGCTGAGGCAGTGAGGTAACGCCCGTGGCGAGGATCAGCAGCACACATCATGTTCTTCGCGTCCCACATTTGTTGTGTGAGCTCAGGTACTGTTAGGGCTCGGTACTGCTGGGACCCACGGGAGGTCAATGGTGCAAACCCGACCATGAAGAAGTGCAATCGGGGGAATGGGATTAGGTTGACTGCAAGCTTGCGGAGATCTGAGTTCAGTTGACCCGGGAACCGCAGGCAGCAAGTGACACCACTCATGGTGGCAGAGATCAAGTGGTTCAAATCCCCAACTGTCAGAAAAACAGTGATTTACAAATCAACATATCATATCATAAATCATAAGTTTTGTAATAACTACCAAGAAATTGTTATCTGCTTTTTTTAAAAAGAAAAGTTATTTGTTTGGATTTCATGTAAATGTCAAGCATCAAACCATGTGAAAGACTGAACCTTGATAACTTTATTTATGCCCACCAAAAAAGAATCTTTGCTTAGTCTGGATGCACATGACATGAGTTTGTATTTCACATGACTTGAAGACCACAAAACTAATGCTTTGACTCAGTACATCACCACAATTAGAAATCGTATCAACCCTAGAAACTTATTCCAATAAATTCTTTTAACATAAACATACCAGTCAACAATGCATAAATGAATATTAGTACACAACTTTCATAGCATATGGATTGTAATAAAAGAGGTGGTTATGAAACTTTAAGAAAGTAGACACAACTACACTTACTAGATGAATCTTGAACCTACAACCATTAACTAAATATGCATATTTGAAATGCTTAATCTTTACAAGTATGTAGAGAAAACAGACTTACAGCTGGGAGTGGTGAGCTTAAGTGTCCGAAAACAGATGTCATACAACGCCTCATTGTCAAGAACCATGCATTCATCAGCATTCTCAACAAGCTGATGCACTGACAAAGTCGCGTTGTAGGGCTCCACCACAGTGTCGGACACCTTTGGTGATGGGAAAACCGAGAAAGTGAGCATCATTCGGTCCGGGTACTCCTCCCTTATCTTGGATATCAGCAGAGTTCCCATCCCAGACCCTGTGCCACCACCCAATGAATGGCATACTTGAAACCCTGTTACCAAAAATACCAAATAAACATCCTCTAACAGTTAGTTCATATATACCATAATACCAATATCTAAGTTTTCAGCTATAAAACTGTAGTAATATCGTTTCATTATCACAAGTTTTTGACAATTTTGAAAGCATGAATCCAGACATATCAAAAGTCGTTAACTTTAAATGTAAGGCTGATCGATTAACACACATCAAGAACAGTAGATCTACGTAAGAAACCCTAGTTTTCCATATAGTGAAATCGTTACAGACATTCAAATGTCAAATCAAAACACTTTATCTCGTTCCATCATCATCAAATCATGCATAATCAACTAATCATATCCGTAATTCGTTCAAATCAGAAATCATTCACCGGAAAACACTCACTACCAAATTTGAATTTCAAAAACGAGAGGGAAAACACGAGAAGCACAAACCTTGAAGACAATCACAATTCTCCGACTCCTTACGAACAACATCAAGAACCGAGTCAATCAACTCGGCTCCTTCAGTATAATGCCCTTTGGCCCAATTATTTCCAGCACCAGACTGCCCAAACACGAAGTTATCAGGGCGAAAGATCTGACCGTAGGGACCGGATCGGACACTGTCCATGGTTCCTGGCTCGAGGTCCATGAGGACGGCGCGTGGAACGAACCTCCCGCAACTGGCTTCGTTGTAGTAGACGTTGACGCGCTCGAGTTGAAGATCTTGGTCACCGTTGTAGCGGCCGGTGGAGTCGATGCCGTGCTCGGCGCAGACGACCTCCCAGAACTTGGCTCCGATCTGGTTGCCGCATTGGCCGCCCTGAATGTGGAGGATTTCTCTCATGGGTGTTAGGGTTTCAGAGTTTCAGATGAAGAAGACGATGGAGTGTGTGTGTTTGTGTAATCGTGAATGCGTGTGTTGTTTTCAGGAGAAATGGGAGGATTTATAGATGAAGCGGTTTTTTTTTTCTTCTTATTTTAAGAGGAAGATTTAAAGTTTCTTTTTTTCTTTTTTTTTTGGAATCACATGGTTCCATTCGCCAATAATTTTTGTCACACGATTTCTTTTTCTCGTATTTATATTTTGGTTGACCGGGCTGACCGGCTGACTCGGTCAACGGGTCAGCCCGTTTGATTTTGACTTTAGTCCCGGCTGACCGGGTCTCCATTGCTGACTCAAAGAATGGTGGAACATGTTGGCCGACATGAAAGGCCATGAACCAACTATTTATTTACATCATAAAACATAAGTTTTGGTTATTTTGGAAGGTTGGTATAAAATAAAAGACAGATTATTAGAGAATAATAATGAAGGTGTGTGTGGACTAATCAAGTGGTGAGTGTTAAGGCTGCACACACTTTTTTGTGATGGTCAAGCCAAGTAGTTGGAGTTGGAGTACGGGTCAAGTGAACTTCAATGTGGCTTCATCTGCATATGCACGTGTCTTCTTTTTTCAAGATAAACCATGATATCTTTTTATCTTTTTTTTTGAGCGACGGATGAGCAGAACATATATTATAACATAACATTTGGACGAGTTTTTTTGGGAGTAGTAGTACAAAATCGATAATATCAGTACGGTATTGATCTCATTCTTAAATTGACATCATATTCTAAACGCTAGAATAAGTAGAAAACATACTAGCACCGTAATATGTGAGCAGAAAAGAAAAGCAAGAAATTATCATATTTTGTGAAATAAAAAGCTTTTATATATCGCACAAATTAGTATTATAATAATATTAATAATTATTATTATAATAATATTTTTAAGAAATGATGTTTAGAAAACTTCAGAGAAATCAATATTGAAGATATAAAGGAAGTGAGTATGCGCATATCCCCCCACCTCAACAAAAAGGTTTCATATAATCAATACTCTTCTAATCAAAGTAATGCTCATGAATTGGTATACAATTATATTTAGGATACTTTTAAGTCTTTAGGTTATGAGAAAAAAGTAATTATAGCCGACACGAGATTTTTTTTTTATAAATTTTAAAGGGAGTTTCCATAAATGTATATTCAAACTATTCTTGGTAATTAAATTATTTAAATTAAATCCATTGTTTGTTCCTTCAAAATTTGGTTTTTGTATTTTCAATTAACTGCAAATTTGGTTTTTGTATTTTCAATTAACTGCAAATCAGGTTTCTTGTTAAAAGTTTATAGTCGATATCAACCTTTCATAGATTCATAATGTAGAGAATCGTGTTATTGATAATCACACTGGACGAACCAAGAGTCACGAATCACTTTTATATTGAAATTAATTGAGAGTCTAATTTAAATATTGAATCGGATAAAACTCATTATCAATAACAATGTATATTATGTGTGTGTGAAATCATGAATCAGAGAGAGTGTAGAAGATGACTACCAATGAAATTAATCATTTTCTGTATGGATGGGGTTGTCAAAAATGCCTTTTAATAGTTTTCTTTTTAAAATTAAACTATGTTAAAAAATATATCATTTTAACCCAAATTTCACACGTTAATATTCGGAAATATAAAATTTTAAGATTTTTAATGTTGATAAAGTCAAATTCACGCCACACATATTGATTTGTTTGATTCATATCATGATCATGTTGGTCAATTAATCAATGTAATTACAATAACATTATTATTTAACGCATAATATGATTTCACGGATTTTAGGTATTAGTTTTTCAAAAATTTTGGATGACTACATAGAATACCGACAATTGTTTGAAGGTATGTGATTTCTTAAATTATCTTTTCTTTGGTAATTTTGTATATACCCCTACAAACTTGAAAACTATCATATGCATCCAAGCGAAATTGAAAATATCATATACATGCTTTTCAAAACTATTTAAAATATCATATCTACCCATTTTATTATAAACAATATAAGATAGGACTATTTTACCCTTATTTGTCTAGCTAAGAACATTAAAATTTCATATTTACCCATTTTAATTCTAAAAGTTATATATTTTTTCATAAATAATAGTTTCTCAAGGCATAAAAATTTACCTGCTTATATACTCAACTGTATGTAATTCATTCAAACTTGAGTTACAGTTTCTAACAATCTAATGACCCAAGACAATGAAAACCTATTTACGTTAGTATTGATAATTGAAGCATATATAAACTCACACATTTGTGTTAAATTCTATTTTCTATAATATCCGTGCCATCTTCGTCTATTTTTCGTCGTTAATATTCAATCAATTATCATATAATAGTTAAGTTACAAATATGTTAACATATCTCGACTTTTGTTTTGTTTATTTATATGCATGTAAGAGATGGATGGAATTATTATTGAAGTTTATAAAAAAACATTTGTTTTCTCTCTATCACAGTGTGTGTTACTGTGAATTCCTGATTATCGATGTTCTTTAATTGTGAATCGATGGTAGTTAGAAGAATTGTTTCTGGTATTCTCAATGAATCAACAGGTTCAATTGTTTATTCTTCTGCTATCGGCTACATCAGCTGTGCATCAGGGTAAGATGTGGTTAGTGATCCGATATCCCCTTACCTTGACTAAGCCATTGTATGTCATATGGTGAGGGGTGAAGGTCATCGTGAAGGTTCAGTTTTGAAATCAAAGGAGACAACATTAGTGCAACTTTCACTATCAATAACCAACGAGCACACCTTGTCACGAATAGTGAAGGCTCAGTTTTTATAAATGTTTCGACATAAATATTTTTCAAAATCGAACCATAGGGTGAGTAAATAGTTAAAATCGAGCCTTATAAATTACACAAACCCATCGAAGCGCCAATGTTCATTGCGTCGGTACAGGCCCCGATATTCAAAATGAAAATCACACGATCATAGTATTATTTTTGAAACTCACTATCTAATTCATTCAACAAAAAATTAAATAGAGACACATACCAATATACCATGCATACGTGAGATACATCCCACGTTTTCTTTGAATATTAAAACCCTAAAAACTTAATTGCATCTTATACTCTACTACTAATTAATATGACTCGTATAGATAACATATATGCTAGAACCGTGACCCGTAACGTCACCCGTACGTAAAGTCTATCAAACTATCACTTCAGTACAACGAGATGCAACACACTGTTGTTGTGCAAATCGCAATCGGCCAAACAACGATCATCATCAAGTCGTTTGGCCGAAAACACCAGTCTTTGTCGATCCACACGAACCCCTTTGGTTTCTTGAATATACCTCTTCACATCAGCAACTGTATCCAACCCATCAACCTCCATAGCGATATATTTCCATGTTGTAGTCCTCACGAATGTCTGCAAACACCCCCTCAATTTAACCACCAGAGGCGGACCGAATGTTTTGTGAACACCATAACGCGGTCTCTTCTCGTTGGACCAACGAGCAGTCTTGGCCTTCTTCAGTATCTGGCTCGACATAAGTTGTGACCGATTGTGTCGAATTAGCCTTAATGGTGATTCTTTAAGCACCATCAACACGAGGATCCGCATGTTTATTACGATGAACACGAAGAAAACAAAGAACGCAAAGAATTTGTTGGATGATAATGAATGATCGTTGGTGAAGAAATTGGAGTCGCAAGGGTGTGTGTGTGTGTGTATATATATATATTATTGGGAGGGAGATGTACGTCGCATGTATCGGAAACCTTATCCGCTTATTGGAGTCGCAAGGGTGTGTGTGTGTATATATATATATATATATATATATCGTCTATTATTCTGGAGGAATGGAAATAAAATCCAAGTTAATTACAAATTTACCATATATACTAGCATTGTATCCGCGCGATGCGGCAGGCGTAAACAGTTTAAAATCATTAAATAGTTTAAAACATTATTGATACATTAAACTTTTAATTGTGCAACATAATATCGTTTATTAGCATCTTTTCGTCTTTTATGAAAACTACAATAATCACTCGTATTTGTCATTTGTAATGTTTGATCGGCATTGGGGTATAAAGTAATTAAAGGTATCATTTCACGTGACTGGTTAAGCGTAACTGATACAAATGGAACGTTTTGAGAGACACTGGTAGTGCAAACTTTTGTTGCTTTGTTGTTTAAAAAGTATCGTCTATTATATTCTTTCCATTTTGCAGCTCGTGACGTAGATGCATTTGAGGACGAAACATCATTATGATCTTTTTCATAAAATATTAATAAATATCATAATTTAATTTGCGTAAATTAGGATAGAATATTCGATGGGATATATTTACGTAAATATTACTTATTTGAATTTTATTTAAGTAAAATATTGACAGTTTGATCAAAATATTAATAAATATTATATTTATATTTAGGTAAATTATAGATATTTTTTTAAAATCAAACTCAAAATTATTTGGTGGAGTTTGTTGCTAAAAATTAGGATGGAATTTTAATTGCAATTAATAGTTAATCTAGGGTTATTATGTAAATAATTGTAAGGGGGTAATCTGTAGATAATGATATAATTACTATTTTACCCTTAAAATTTTTGGACTCGTCGCGCGTTGCCGCAACATCATACGTAGTGTGATAAAGTATAGATTACAATCAACCCGAGTCTTTTCTGAAATAAATTTATATACGTCAATATGTAGAATGAC
>BJCM01087589.1:0-12691 GCA_018326385.1 Flaveria bidentis
ACTAAAAATCCAGTGAAGCACTCCAAGACAAAACACATTGATATCAGGTACCATTTCATTAGAGATATTAATGAGAAAAATCTGATCAAACTAATCAAAGTTGACTCAAATGAACAATATGATGATTTGTTCACCAAATCCATTGATGAACAAAGATTTAAACATCTCATTACAACTATTGTGATGATAAACATTGATTAGTATATCTCATTTGAAAAGCTCTTTAAATTAACCCTCGGAAGATGTTTCACATATCTTCCGAAGCTAAATTTCTACAAGGGAAATCTTCTTTTCGGAAGAGTTTTTACTCTCGGAAGATCCGATTGATTGAATATCAGATCTACTTCTGCAACATATAAAACTCTCCATTCGGAAAGCACATTTTACACTTAGAAGTAAGAAATTTACCTTCGGAAGTAAAATTGGCTTCAGAAGAAGATTACCTTCGGAAATCTTTTATAACTATGTAACGTAAATCTTTACGCTCCACATTGTAAAGGTAAAAATTTTATTGATGATGTCGGAATCTTTAAATGGTTTTTAATCTTACCGTCCATGTCCACATCTTACCCTAAACCATCTTTTCACCTTATCCAACCCTCAAAACCGCCATTTTACCCATTAAATAAACCCAACTCATCATTTTAATCTTTTTACCAAATTTACTACCCACAAGCTTCCTTCACCTCCAATTACTTAAATTCAAACTCATCTCTCTACAACCTTTTTCCAAAATGGCACTTAACCCTCACCACAACCAAGTCACATTCTTGGATTCATCCATGGATGTTGACTTCTCTGATATTATATCCTTTCTCACCAAATTTACCTATTACAGGGCTTTGACCATTAATCCGACCATTTACTCAAATCATATGGTTGAATTCTAGAGCAACGGTCAGATTGAAACTCTAAATAGGGTTAGGGTAATCAGGTTGAGCATTTGTAGCTAGGAGTTAATCATTTATGAACAACTAATTTGGGAGGATCTAGAGCTTCACGATGAAGTTGGTCCCACTAATTTTCAGAAGTTAGACCTAGAAAACACATATAACCAAATGTGATATGATGGAGATATAGGCAGGTCTACTATTTACAAATTCAATTTCTTATACAACTAGAAGTTTTTGCTCCATGTTGGTCTCCATTATTTCTCTAATAAGTCTGAGGGATGGGATCAAATCCCATATGAACTAGGATGCCTAGTTCATGGGTTGGTGAAAAGCATCTGCTTCAATCACTCCAGGGTTGTGCCAACTAACCTTATGGGGAACCACCAGCGGGACACATTCTTCATGTATCCTAGATTCCTTCAGCATATTATTACTATGAGTTGGACCAGAGTCACCTTGTCTGTGGAGCTATTGTACCAGTTCCTCAAATGAGGCCGACCATCTTCAAAGTCTTGAAAAGAGTGTCCACTAACTACACTAGAAGACACACTGATCTTCTTCCAGGTATGACTGAGCCAATGGCTCCTAGTGACATCCTTGTAACCCCCACATGTGTTGAACCCACACCAGAAACTATTCTAATATTGCCAACCCTACCTTCTCACCTCATCAAATATACATACTAGAGATGCCCCAAATGAACCCTTGTTCAATCTACTCTGATTGAGTAAGCCCTTCCTGTTCTATCCAAAAAGACTAGAGTGGAATCATGGACTCCCACTTAGTTTGAGGTCTTACCATCCTTCACTATTAACCTCAATAAGGGATTTGAGCTTCCTTAGTCTCAATTCCCTGAGCCTGAAACCCAAGTTGAAAGCCCTCAGGGTGAGTCTCTATACTTCCATGAGCAGCCACAAAGGGACAGCCCCACCAATGGCTCAATGCTAATAGACATTCACCAAAGTCCCGGATCATTAAATTTAACTTCCGTATCCTTTACTGACTTACTGATAAGAACTGATGAGGAGATTAAGTCTCTTCATGGAAATGAAGTTGATCCCTAATACCTTCTTATGGATCAACAACGCCTTGAAGGACCTCTTATCTCCAGCCCCCATCAACAAAAACCAATTAAGGTGAGTCCCATTAATGTGAAGGGGACTCATGTAGATTCAGTTGTCACTACTGAAGGAGCCTCATTGGATCCTCAAGGCAGTGGTAACATTACTGAGTCTGAATCTATGGCAATCGTTCCCTTTGATGCCTCTGAAAGAGACATCATTAGGCAAGGGAAACCAGGGTGCCAAGAAACCATATATGGTGGTGAGGATGAATATACCAGGTATATTACCTCATCTCCCTGTGATTCTTCAAAAGAAGATGAGGGAAGGCTGAAACTTAACATTCAAGACCGACTTTCTAAAGTCTAAAATCTTGAATCAAAGGTTAAGACTTTAGAGGATAGGTCAACCACTTAGCAACTTGAGATTGAAAATCTCAAGGCTTAACTAGCCAGGAAACATATTGAAAGATCTGTCAGGTATGTACCTATTCAGGTCTCATTGACCTCTTCCTCTAGCTCAACTAGCTTTCAAGATGATGCTACCAGAAAAGAAGAGAGTTTTCAGAGAAAAATATATGTGGAACCATAGAGCCATGCTTTAACTTCTCTAACTTCAAGATACCCGGCTCCCAAAGCAACAGTTTTCCCTAAGCCTCATCAAATTGTCCTGCAAAGGGACCCAAGGATGCTCAGAGATCTCAACAAGATCTTCTCCAAGTTCTTGATGGAATCTTCTTTTGATCAGCCTAGCCCTGATACGACGATGATGTACTTTGGAGCTAAAGAGCTTCAAAGGATAAATGCACCTTCTACCACTAGGGAAGAAGTTGGTCAACTTAAGGCCCAAATGGAACCTGAGATTGATTTTGAAGGGGAAATGAGGACTGATGGCCTAGCTACTGAAACAGTTGAGACAGATTGTGCATTCCCTCAGACTTCCGAAGCTGAATTCAAAGCCTCGGAAGAACAAATTCAATCTTCCGAAGCTGAGATGGAAGCTAAAGAAGGTCTATTGTCCAAGGATCTAATTATCACATATGCAATTCTAGAGCTAGCATCTAAGGTGAATAGTGAAGACTTTCTCAATCGACCCCTAGCTTAAACAACTCCACTACAAAAAGCTCCAACCACCATCTCTCAGCCTGAAACTTCCATCCAAGAACCCCTAAGGTCTAGCACTTCCAAAGATGTCAAAGGAAAGAGGAAGATGATCGAGGAAGAGCTTCAGGGGGAAGCAAGGTTAGAAAAAATAAGAAGAAGGTAGACACCTAACTGGGAAGTTGCTAGCTTCAAGTAGCAAAGCAGCTACAGCCAACCAAGAGGTTGTCAACAACAAAAAGACAGTGGAGATCATTCATAGGCTGATAAAGCTTGGAGCTGTTAATGAAGATGTGCTCCAGCTACCAATAGAGGAGTTAACTGAGCTTGAAAAGGTAAAACTGCTGCTGATTGAACAAAGAGAAGAAGCAAAAAGGTTGGCCTTAGAAGAGGAAAGAGAGAGGAAGAAAAGGGAAGTTGATTTGCAGCTTAGGAGGGAAAGGATAACTTTTCTAACCTTTACGGGTTTCTCTCTAGAAGAACTGTCTCCCCATGAAAATGATACAATCTTATGGCTCTTCAACAATGAGCAAGATCAATTGGAGAAAGAAAGAAAGAAAGCATCAAATGAAAAATTAAGGGAGAAGAAGAAGAAAGAAGAAGCAAGACTTGCTGCTACCATGAAGATAGGTGTAGGATCGGTTTTTATACTCAACACAAGTATTTTTCTCAAACTCACTAACAAAAACTATAGAAGCAAAGATCTTCTAATAGTTAATTATAAGTATTTCTCAACACAAGTATTTCTCTCAACCAGCACCAGCAGATGAAGCCACCTTTGGCTTGTAGGGACCATAGGCAATGGATTTGCACATGCGGTTGTCTTGATATCTGATGAACCCTTCTATACATCTACTCCATGGTCTAAAGTTCTCTCGGGTGATGATGGATGCTTTAGTCATCTACCCTATTTCACATTCAGATTTCTAGTTAAGGGCCATGTTTTGAGTGTACTAAAAGAGTGAGTGAACAAGAGGTTGATTAGGATGGTTAGATCACACAATCAGGGTCCTAAGAAGTTCTGATACCAATGCAAGATTGGTTTTTATACTCAACACAAGTATTTCTCTCAAACTCACTAACAAACACTAAAGAAGCAGTGATCTTCTAAGAGTTGATTATAATATACTAAGTAACAAAAGAAAAACACAAGAGAATAATTTTCAAGATACTTGTATATATTATTTCTCAACTCAAAGTTTTTTTCAAGACTCTTGCATGCCCCATTTCAAGAGGTACAATGAGAAACAATATATACAACTTGATATACTTTGATACCAGCAGGAATCCTCTAACTAAAGTAGATTCTACAAAGCTATAGTTAAGGTATTTTAGATAATGTCTTCTCTAAGATATGGTAGTTGTGACATGTCCATGACTTACCTTTTGTCACCAACTAAAGTTGGCCACTTGTACTAACATATAAAGGTGAACAGTGGAATAAAGTATGGTCAACTACATGGCCTTTTGGGAAAACACCATGAAGTATCAGAGGTCTATAGCAGAGTGTCAGAGACTATACCTATGTCCACTGGTTCATAGTAGCATCTTCTGAAGGTTAATTTGCTTCGGAAGAACAAGTTCTTATTAATCCTTTTATATTTCAGAAGAGGTTGCTTCTTCCGTGGCTTGGGGACTTCTACTTCGGAAGTCATTGTCTTTGAATTCTTCTAAGTCTTGAACTTCGAAAGAGAAGACTTTGTCTTCGGAAGTTGGATCTTTTCCTTCGGAAGTTGATTTTGCACATTGTCTTCGAAAGAACTCCATATCCTTCGGAAGTTTCATACTTAGCTTCGGAAGTCCTTTACAAGTTGTACCAAAATAGTATAAGTGTTTAGTTTTGGTTGCACCAACCTTTATCTGTTTCTTTGTTCTTCCCGGAAGTGGTGCTGAGAAGTTTCTACAAATCATTCGAAGATAGTAGATCCACCCTGTCACTTTGAATGATATGTACCCTCTTTTGAGTCCCTCTGAAGAGAGATAGTTAGTTATAGTCATACTCCCATCTAACTATTGGTTCCAATTCAGAAGCTTCCACCATTTGTAGAAAGCCCTTGCCTTTGGTGGTTGGCCTTTCCTTGTGTTCCTTCTCTCTCAGCTTTAACTCTTCTTCAATCTTGGCTTTTGTAGCTAGCTTAGCAAGATGAAGGTTGCTTAGATGATTTCTGATGTGAGAAGCTGTTTTGGAGTTGGAGGGATAGGAGAATGGCTTCTCTGCTAACTCAGCAATATCAAATCTGCTAGAGTGTAACGGGGAAGAGGCATTCAGCCTATTGCTCTCTCCATTCTCTCTCTCTACAACAAAGTTGTGAGAGGCTTCATCAAAGCTCCACTGGATAATTTTCCTTCTAGGCACAAGGGAATGACTAGGAACCTTGTTCCCTTTCTTTGTATCCAATAGAGTCACCAGCTTTCTTATTAGCTTCTTCTATTCATCATTTAGTGAGTCAGAGTTGAGGCCAAGGAGTTTAACAGCCTGTCCAATATTCCTCTTGGCACATCATGGAATTGATCTCTTGTGAGGGAACATGAGGATCCATAATATAAGTCAGCTTGACAGAATCCTCCTCACAGGAGATGTCACTTAAGGTTGTGCATTTGTTGAGCTTCATCATGATCTCCTTAAACTCCTCTAAGGAGAGATGTCTAGAAGTCTGAGGGGATGGTCTGGATGGTTGTTGGGTAGGTAATGGTGTTTGGGTTCTAGGTAAGGTTTTAGGTTGAGGGATGATTAGTTAAGATGGTTTGGGTGATGAGATAGGTATGGTGGTTGGTATAGGTTTAGGGGTGTAAGGTTCGGAAATGGGCTCAGTTTTGATAGGGAAAAGAAATGGGAAAGGTTTAGGTTGAGGATGGGGTTGAGTTTGGGTTGTAAGTTGGGGTTAAGGTGTTGGTTTGAAGATCATCCCCTTTACCCTTCTATACATCTCTTTCCTCTTTCCCAAGTGAATGTCAGCCTTGATGTCACTGACATATCGCTGGAGTGTCTTTTCAGACATGGGTCCCACCTGCCTACCAGAGAAGCCATGAGCCCAAAGATAATCCTTCATCTAGGCCTTCTCAACTATCTTCTTGGCGGCAGTGACCCCGGCTTCTTCTTCCGTTTTCTTCTTCTCCCTCATCTTCTCTCTCGTAGCTTTCTTCCTCTCTTTCTTCAGTTGATCCTACTCTTTGTTGAAGAGCCATAGGATCGTGTCATTATCATGTGGAGATAGTTCTTTAAGAGAGAAACCCCTGGATGTTAGGAAATATATCCTTTCCTTCCTAAGCTGCAGATCAACATCCCTCTTTTCCCTTTCTCTTTCCTCCACTAAGGTCAACCTTGTTTCTTCCCACCTTTGTTCAATCTGTAGCATGGTTGACTTTTCTAGCTCTACTAACTCCTCTAGTGGTTGCAGGAGTATATCTTCATTGATAGCTCTAAGCTTGATGAGCCTGTCGAAGGTCTCCACCCTTTTCTTATTGTTGACTACCTCCTGGTTAGTTGCAGTTGCTTTGGAACTGGCAGCTAGCAACTTCCTAGTTGAGAGTCTACCTTTTCTTTTGAGTTTCTCAATCTTCTCCTCCTCCTAAAGCTCTTCCGCAGTCATCTTCTTCTTGCCTTTATCATCTTTGGAAGTGTTAGACTTTGGTGGTTCTTGGATGGAGGGTTCAGGTTGAGACATGGTGGATGGAGATGGTGAACTTGACTGAGCTAGGGGTTGGTTAAGAAAGTCCTCACTATTCACCTCAGATGCTAGCTCTAGAATTGCATCAGTGATGATTAGATCCTCAGACAAGGAGAACAGACTTTCTGCAGCTTCTATCTTAGCTTTAGAAGATCTAACTTGTTCTTCTGTGGCTTTGATTTCAACTTCGGAAGTTTGAGGGAATGCACTATATGTCCAAACTGTTTCAGGTGCTGGACCATCGGTCCTTATTTCCCTTTTGAAATAAATCTCAGGTTCCATTTGGACCTTAGGTTGACCAACTTCTTCCACAGTGGTAGAAGGTGCACTTAACCTCTAAAGCTCTTCAGCTCCAAAGTATATCATAGCCGCATCAGGGCTAGGCTATTCAAAAGAATATCTCAATAGGAACTTGGAGAAGATCCTATTGAGATCTCTAATCATCCTTGGGTCCATTTGCAGGACAATTTGGGGAGGCTCAAGAAAGACAGTAGCAGTAGGAGCCGAATATCTAGCAAATAGGGAAGTTAAAGCTTGGCTCAGTGGTTCCTCTATTGTTTTTATTTGAACACTTTCCCCCTTTTTGGTAGCATCATCTTGAGAGCTAGATGAGCTAGAGGAAGAGGTCAATGAGACTAGAGTTGGTACATGCCTAACAGATCTTTCAATCGGTTTCCCAGCTAGTTGAGACTTGAGATTTACAATCTCTAGTTGATGAATGGGAAACCTATCCTCTAAAGTCTTAACCTTTGATTTAAGATTTGAGACTTTACAAAGTAGGTCCTAAAGGATGAGTTGCATACTTCCATCATCTTCTTTTGAAGAATCATGGGGAAATGACGTAACATACCTTGTATGTTCACCCACACTACCAGATGTGGTTTCATGGCACCCTGGTTTCCCTTGCCTAAGGATGTTTCTTTCAGAGTCATCAAAAAGCACGGTTTTCATAGTTTCAATCTCATAGATAGTACCACTGGCCTAAGGATCCAATGAGTTTCCTTCAGAAGTGGCAGCTGAATCTACATGAGTCCCTTCTACATCTATGGGACTTACCATAGTTGGTTTTAACTGATGTGGGCTAGAGATAAAAGGTCCATCTAGGCTTTGTTGGTCCGTTAGAGGGTGTTGTAGATCAACTTCATTTCCATGAAGAGACGTAATCTCGTTATCATTTCTGAAAAAAAGTCAGTAAAGGGTAGGTAAGAGAACCCTAATGACCCGGGACTTTGGTCAATGTCTAGTGGCATTGAGCCTTTGGTGGGGCTGTCCCTTTTTGGTTTCTCAAGAGAGTGCTGGGACTCTTCATAAGGGCTTACAGTCTGGGTTTGGGGCTTAGGGAATTGAGACTAAGGAGGCTCAAATCTCATATTGAGGTCAAATAAGAAGGATGGGGAGACTTCTGACTGAGTGGGAGCCCAAGGTTCCACTCTAGTCTTTTTGGTTTGAATAGGAGGGGCTTGCTTAATCAAAGTAGACTGACTAAGTGTTCATTTACATCTCTGATATGTGTTTTTGATGGGATGAGCAGGAAGATTTGGCAAAACAAGGGTAGTTGCTAGTGTGGGTTCATCACCTGTGGGGTGAACAGGGATGTCACTAGGAGCCATTAGCACCATCATACCTGGAAGAAGGTTAGTGTGTCTTCTAGTGAAGTTGGTGGACACTCTCTTCAGGATCTTGAAGATGGTCGGCCTCATTTGAGGGACATGCACAGTAGCTGCACAGACAAGCTTACTCTGGTCCAACTCACAGTTGATTATGTGCTGAAGAAACCTAGGATACATAAAGATTGTGTCCTTTTGGAGGTTTCCTAGAAGGTTAGTCAGCACAAACCATGAGTAGTTAAAGCGGGAGGCTCTTCACCAATCCATGAACTAGGCAACCCAGTTCATATGGGATTTGATCCCATCCCACAGACTTGTTTAACAAACAATGAAGAACAACATGAAGTAGGAACTTCTAGTTATAAGAAAATTTGAACTTATAAACTGTAGACCTATTCACATCTCCACCGTATCCCACTTGAAGATAGGTGTCATCAAGGTCTAATTTGGGGAACTCAGTAGGAGCGCCTTCATCATGGAGCTCCAAATGCTCACGGATGACCTGTTTAGTAATGACTAAATCCTTTCTAGAAATGCTCGTCCAAATAACCTTAGCTCCATTTAGGAGTACTATCTGACTCTTACTCCAAAAATCTTCCATGTGGTTCAAGTAAACAATAGGGTTTACGGTCAGATCAGTGAAGTAGGGAGATTGGGTAAGGAAGGAGATGATGTCTGAGAAGTCAGCATCTTTTGTAGAGTCAAGGAATGCGAGTTGGTTGTGTTGAGGGTTGAGTGCCATGGTAAGAAAGGAGATGATGAAACAAGTTTGAGCAGGGTGAATTTGGGGTGAAAGAGGCTTTGGACAGTGAATTTGGTAAAAAGATTAAAGTGACGAGTCGAGATTATTAAATGGGTGAAATGGCGGTGTTGGGTTGATAAGGTGAAAAGATGGTTTAGGGTTAGATGTGACAATGGCGGCAACGTGAAAAACCATTCAAAAGATTCCGACAACATTAATAAAATCTTGTATTTTTACTGTGTGGGGCCCAAAGGTTTCCGTTATAGAGAGAAGTCTTCTTCCGAAGGTAAAAGTATTTCCGAAGGTTTTTTCTCTTCCGAAGCCAAAACTTTTTTCCGAAGGTAAATGAATTTACTTCCGAGAATAACAATGTCTTCTGAATGAAGAAGTTTTCAAGCTTGGGAAGTAGTGAAGAAGTAGTGAAGATATGCTTTCGAGACTAAAAACTATTCGGAAGATAGAACTTGAATTGAGGAAATTGCTTCGGAAGATAATGAAGATTTCTTTTGAGGGTAATTTTCTCTTCGGAAATACTCACACTTAGTCAATTGTGAAGATTAACTTTTTGTAACAGGGCTTAGATTGTTTTTGACAAAAGACAAGACACATTTTAAAAAGGTTTTCAAATGAGATATATTAGTCAATGTTTATCATCCCAATAGCCGTAATGAGATACTTGAATCTTTGTTCATCAAAGACTTTAGTGAACAAATCAGCATATTGTTCATTTGAGTCAACTTTGACTAATTTAATCAGGTTTTTCTCATGCATATCTCTAATGAAATGGTAACTTATATCAATGTGCTTTGTCTTGGAGTGCTTCACAGGATTTTCAGTGGTGGAGATAGCACTGTTGTTAATATGGATAGGGGTGCTCATGAAGTTGAATCCATAGTGTAGCATCTGGTTTTGAATCCACAGCAGCTGACCACAATAACCTGCAATGACAATGTATTCAGCTTCAGTAGTAGATGTAGAGACACAGGATTGCTTCTTGCATTGCCATAAGATGATCCTTTAACCAAGACATTGACATCCTCCTGATGTGGATTTCGTGTTAATGTTGCAACCACCATAGTCACTACTTGAGTAGCCATAGAGATTGAAGTTGGAGTTACTAGGATACCAGAGACAAAGCTTTGGTGCTCTTTTGAGATATCTAAGAATTCTCTTGGCAGCAACTAGATGAGACACCTTTGGAGCAGCCTGATATCTTACACAGATGCATGTAGCAAACATGATATCAGGTCTACTTTCTGTGAGATACATCAGAGAACCAATGATTGCCCTATACTGATGTTGATCAGTATCCTCCCCTTTAGAGTCAGGACAAATGTCATGATTTTTGGGTATGGATGTCTTGGCTGGCTTACAATCCTTCATATCAATTCTTTCTATGATATCAGAGACATACTTAGATTGATTGATAAAGAATCCTTCCTTTATTTGCTTCACCTGAATTCCAAGGAAAAAGTCCATTTTTACCATGGAACTCATCTCAAACTTCTTCTTTATAATGCTCTCAAAGTCTTTACACATTTGGTCATTTGAAGAACCAAATATTATATCATTAACATAGACCTGAACGAGCAATATGTCTTTTTCAGACTTCTTAATAAAAAGAGTCTTATCAATGGTTCCTCTAGTTTAACCATTCTTCAAGAGAAACTGAGACAAAGTCTCATACCACAGCCTAGGTGCCTGGTGTAGCCCATAAAGAGCTTTATCAAATTTTCACACATATTTGGGGTGTTGTGGGTCTTCAAATCCTAGATATTAGCACACATAGACCTCCCTATCTATATTTCCATACAGAAAGGCACACTTGACATCAAGTTGATAGACAGTAAAATTCTTAGATGCAACATAAGCAAGGAAGATTCTAACGGCCTCGAGTCTTGCAACAGGTGCTAAGACATCTGTATAATCAATTCTTTCCTCTTAGGTGTATCCTTGAACAACCAGACTAGCTTTATTCTTGATGATCAAGCCACTATCATCTCTTTTGTTCCTGAAAACCCATTTGGTGCCTATAGGTACTTTACCAAATGGTAGCGGGCAAAGGTTCCAAACCTTTTCTCTTAAATTAAAACAACTCTTCTTGTATTGACTCAACCCATCTATTATCTCTTAAGGCTTCTTCTACTTTCTTGGGTACCATCTGTGACAAGAAGCATTACTATAGGCAGACATTCCCATTATGAGTTTGTCCTATTGTTTTCATGCCTTCGAAGACTTCTCCTATGATTTTCTCAGCTAGATGAGTGTTGTGAATCCTTAGTCTGGGAATCACTTCCAGTTGCAAAGATATATCCAAGTTGGACAAATTTTGCTCAGGAACATGAACACATGGTCCAGCTGCCGTTTCAATATCATTCAATGAGGACTGATTGAATGAAAGAGAAATGTTATCATCATAAGTTTACTGAGAAGTGGTATTAACAGTTGCTTGTTTCTTCAGAATACTACTTCCATAAGCTTCGTGTTGTATGTTATCAGCTAATGAGTTATTAGGCTCACTTTTTTGGTAACTTGTTGAAGCTTCACTAGTTCCTGAAATGGTCATGCTATCAGATCTACCAATGATAGGAGCTTGGGGTTCAGAGACGCTTGGAGAACTTAGAAGAGGTTTGGGTATCTCATATAGCTGGTATTCATTAGAATCACTTTGAGTACCTATTCCAACTAAAACATTCTCACAAGATGGTTTAGAATAGTTTGGAAACAATTCTAAGTCAAAAAAATGATCAGGGCCATTCCCCCTAACACAAGGAATGTGGTCATTAACAACAATGTTGGATGGTTCCTAAAATTGTTGATTTTTGATGTTATAGACTCTATAAGCAATAGAGGTGGAGGAATATCCAACAAAGATAGCATTATCCGACTTCTCGGAAAATTTTGCCAAGTTGTCCTTTGTGTTAAGTATGGTACACCTGCTGCCAAAGGACCTTAGAAATCCAATGAACAGTGGCCGCTTGTTCCATAGCTCATAAGGGGTTTTTACATGTAGCTTGATAATGACGACCCTGTTCTGCATATAGCATGTAGTATTGACTACCTCTGCCTGGAATGTTAGAGGCAGCTTTGAATCCGCTAACATGGTCCTAGCAGCCTCAATAAGTGTCATGTTCCTCCTCTTAGCAACACCGTTTTGTTGAGGAGTTCTAGGAGCACTATATTGTCTGGCAATCCCTTTTAATTTACAGAATGAGTCAAGAATTTGATTCTTAAACTCAGTTCCTTAATCACTTCTAATTATTTTTACCATATGATCAATTTGATTTTCTATTTTAAGAATAAAAGATTTTAACGTTTCAGCAGTTTCATCCTTAGTTCTTAAAAAGAATACCCATTTAAATCTTGTAAAATCATCAATGTCACACCCCAACCTTGATGGCGGAATCGTCGAGATGTGAGGGTTAAGATTGTTCACAGCCACATAACGCTATATTTAAATGTAAATATTCAAATTATAAGTTTCAAAAGGAATTACAAGCATAAAGTCTCAATCATGAAACAAAACCAAACATTACATAACAAAACATAGTTTTGTTTATTTCATTAACTAGGTCCACATCCTAGATTATTGCAAGCTTCAAAAGTTCACTTTAGACTTG
>BJCM01087591.1:3899-15509 GCA_018326385.1 Flaveria bidentis
ACTACTCACTAGTGTATTAATCATTTCTGTTAAATGTTTAAAAGCAGATTATGTCTACAAACACAACCAGTTAATATATACTACTCACTAGTGTATTAATCATTTCTGTTAAATGTTTAAAAGCAGATTATGTCTACAAACACAACCATAGGGCTACAAATACTTCAAAGCCGTGGGCTAGATTTTGATGGATACTATTTCTGGATATCACTTGGTACCTTGTTTAGTTTTGCACTACTATTCAACATAGGTTTCATCATGGCTTTGAGCTACTTGAAGGGTAATTCTATCTTTTTGATAACAGATGTCAACTTTGAACATATAGTCCCATTTTTCAATAATAAATCATGTTATCTGATACTACAGCACCTGGAACTCATGTCATTATTTCAAAGGAAGTGCTATCTCAAGAACATGGAAGTGAAGTATCCAAAGACCAGGCCTACAAGGATAAAACAACTTAGAATTCTGTTACTTCTGTCTCAGTGTCTTATGAAGGTTAGAATTTTCTTTTTTCTGTGTTGCGTGGCTTATCATAAATTCCCTCTTTTACCAATACACTCTAGCTTTCACAGTTAAGTGTCCCTTTTTGGCCCAGTTGAAAATGATTTAGATGGATTCTTATTCATTTTCTTATCTTACAGGAAAGTTGTTGTTACCTTTCGAACCATTAACAATTACCTTTCGAAATCTGCAATACTATGTTGAGCCCCCACCGGTAATTGGTCTAATTATCTTACTTAAACCTCAAATATAAACATTTGTTGTTCAGATTTTGTTATAGGTGACTGTAATGTCAGGAAATGAGAGAGCATGGTTTCACTGGGAAAAGACTTCAATTACTTCATGATATCACAGGGGCTTTTAGACCTGGTGTTCTTACAGCATTAATGGGTGTAAGTGGTGCTGGAAAAACAACACTTCTGGATGTTCTTTCAGGAAGGAAAACCAGTGGCATTGTTGAAGGAGAGATAAAGATTGGGGGGTATCCCAAAGTTCAAGATACCTTTGCTAGGGTTTCAGGTTACTGCGAGCAAGTTGATGTACACTCTCCACAAATTACAGTTGAAGAATCAATTATATTTTCCGCTTGGCTCCGTCTTCATCCTGGAATTGATTCAAAAACTAACTATGTATGGCATATAATTATAGAATGTTTACAGACATTATTTTGTCCAATATATTTTTCTTTTTGCAACTCTCAGATATTTTTTCTTATTGGTTGTACAGAGATTCATTGAAGAAATCTTGGAAACAGTTGAACTTTATGACATAAAAGATGCCTTGGTTGGCATTCCTGGGGTTAACGGTCTATCAACAGAGCAACGTAAGCGCCTCACGATAGCTGTTGAAGTTGTTGCTAACCCCTCTATAATTTTCATGGATGAGCCCACTACTGGACTAGATGCCAGGTCAGCTGCTATTGTCATGCGTGCTGTGAAGAATATTGTTGAAACAGGAAGAACAATTGTCTGTACAATTCACCAACCAAGCATTGACATATTTGAGGCCTTTGATGAGGTAAATGGAGTTATTTAAAAAAATATATTTTTCAAAGTTATCGTGTATTACTCCATCCATGTTCCTGCAGTTAATCTTATTGAAAAATGGAGGGCGAATGATCTACTGTGGGCCACTTGGTTGCAATTCAAATAGGGTTCTTGAATACTTTGAGGTTAGTTGACCTCGAAACAAATGCTCATATTAGATATCATTCAAGCCTCTTTTGGTTTTGACATGATTTGTTTTAGCCTTTCATTATAGATAGTTCATATATCTTACTTAGAAAATGATAACACAATAGTTTCAAATGAAATGTTTTTACTACAGGGCATCTCGGGGGTGCCAAAAATTAGAGACAACTACAATCCAGCAACATGGATGCTAGAGGTTACTTCAGCATCAATGGAATCTGAACTTGGAATTGATTTTGGAGAAATATATACTAGTTCAACTCTATATCAGTAAGTTAAATCTTCACACCATTTTGTTAATGAAATTTAACAATGGTAACCAACTATTAAGTAGCCTATTATTCATGACGTTTAGTAAGACTCCCTTTCACATTCTGCTGCAATCTTCCTTTCTTTTTCTTTTTTCCTCTTATTTACGTTCTTCTTTTAGAGAGGGAGAGGGAGCAATCGTTACTTTCTAAAAAAACAGAATATTTATGAATCTATCTTGTAATTACGCTAGTTATTTTATGCTATCATATTGTATAATTGATGCCAAGAACATCACTGAACACTATGTGTGTTTCTTTAATTTCTTCTTACTGCTTTTGTGTTTTTGTACTGTATTAGGAGCAACAAAGACCTTGTAAGCACGTTAAGTAAACCACCTCCTGGTTCAAAAGACTTGAATTTTCCAACTCGTTTTCCACAAAATGGTTGGAGTCAGTTCAAGGCCTGCCTATGGAAACAATGGTTGTCATATTGGAGAAGTCCTTCATACAACTTGATGCGTTCCTTGCATATTCTTTTTGCATCATTTATATTCGGGTTACTGTTCTGGGGCCAAGGGAAGAAAATGTAAGTTAAAACACTCATGCATTTCATGGGTTTCTTGCATTTTTATTGCATAATACAATGCTTGGTAAAATTGTTATGTGTTCTTCATTGCCTAATAATGGATCGTTATATTATTTGTTTGAAATGTGCACATGTAATATATCATTTAAAAACAGGACTTAGGAGAAGTTCCTAGCTGACCATATGTAGTTAGAAAGCGACAACTTATTTTTACTTATATTTAATTGAGCTGATGGTGTGGATCAACTTTTGAATCATGTGATGTTGTATATCCTTTAATTCATGTGACAGAAACAGCGCACAGAGTTTATTCAATATACTAGGATCCATGTATTCGGCTGTACTTTTCAGTGGCATAAATAACTGTTCTTCAGTTATTCCACACGTTTCCATGGAGCGAACTGTTCTGTATAGAGAAAGGTTTTCTGGTATGTATGCATCATGGGCATACGCTCTCGCCCAGGTATAAAAAGATTCTTTCTTTTCTAATTGTTTGTTGTGGCAGGATTCACATAAGTACTCACAAAACCAAGTTTGAATCTATATTAGGTTCTTCTACCTAGGGTGCTAGTATATGTGGCAATTTCAATCCCTTTATATAAAAACAGGTCAATTTATTTTGTATTCTTATTGATAATGGGTCAAACATTGAAAAAGTTAAAAGTGAAGCCTGATCGATTGGGTCAAAAGTAGCTAACTTGTATTCAAAGCATATATTGTCAATTATCGTTTTTATATAAAAAATGATCATATGATTGAAATAGTGTAGTTTTTCTAATAAGCAAGCATTTTGCCTTGAACCCATTTTGAACCGTTACCCAACCCGCCACACCTTGCCTATTTTGCCATCTCTAAGTGTTGGAAATCATAAAAAAAGAAACAAATCTGTGTTATCTGAAGCAGATTGTTCTAACTAAAGGTAATTCATTTTTATTTTATTTTGAAGGTGGCAATTGAGTTTCCATATCTCTTTGCCCAATCACTTGCTTTCGTGTGCATCACGTACCCTATGATTGGATATTATTGGTCAGTGTACAAGGTTTTCTGGTACTTTTATGCATTCTTGTGCACATTGATGTACTTTACCTATTTGGGAATGCTGCTTGTTGCTATCACACCAAGCTTTCCGGTGGCTGCCATTTTACAGTCTGCATTTTACACGATATTTAACTTATTTGCTGGATTTTTAATTCCTAAACCGGTAAGTCTGCGCTGACTTAGTACCTTGCCTAACCTTTTAGAAATTTATTCTGAATTAATAAATATTCTTTAATATTATTTTTATTTTATATCTTGCAGAAAATTCCCAAGTGGTGGCTATGGCTGTATTATCTTACTCCTACTTCATGGTCACTTAATGCAATGCTTAGTTCTCAATATGGTGATGTGAAGAAGAAGATTGCAGTTTTTGGGGAAATTAAATCTGTCGAAGACTTCATAAAAGATTATTTCGGGTATCATCATGAACAGTTACCACTCGTGTTAGTTCTTCTTGCTCTATGGCCGATCATTCTTGCTTTTCTGTTTGCATATTGTATAGCAAAATTAAACTTCCAAAGAAGGTAATGTTTGAAGTCAAAGTCAAACGTGTGCATATCATTGTAGATTCTGTAACTGTAGGAACGACACGAACTTTTAAATCATAATAAAATGAACAAAGTGTACAATGCCATCCTGATTCGGATATCTTGTCGTATAGTTGATAATCAGGTGAAGGATTATATTCATACATGTCATGTATCACATATCTTCGTTTGCATGCATGTATTTTGTTGAGTTGTTCTACTATACAATTGTAGCAAGGACAATGTATAAAAAAGTGAGCAATAAAAAGAGACCTTTATGTATATATATGTGCCATGGTGTTTTGAAAATGGTTACAAGTTTAAGTTGTCTCTTGTGTGTGGTTACAAGATTAAATTGTCTCTTGTGATGTAACATGTCACAGCTATGTGTGTCTAGTGTTGATTAGCTGAGGCAAATCATTAAGATATGTGGAAGGTGTGTGTGTAAAGCAGCACCGGGCACGATAGTAGCCTGTCATATAGATTGACAATAAGTGAAAGACTCCATGTTTCTTGAGTTGGTCCAACCAAAACAGAAACAGTGTGAGTACGGTCACACAAAATAAGTAACATAGAGTCATACTTCTTGATGGTAGTCATTGTCCAACAAATATCCGACCCAATATTAGAACCAACTCCATTGATGAATGCCTGGACAAACAACGATAGTGGCCAACCCATCATCATGAGGCAAGTAGGACTTGAGGTGCGAAATAATCTAATCATAGATACACACAACAACGGTAACAAATATGATCGACAATAACAATGTTCCAGATTTAGGTTTCAAGCACCAGCGAAGCTTCATAGGGGCCGGGGGGCTATTTTTTCATTCGTAGTGTTAAATTTTAGCTCGATAGTGTAAATTTTTTGCCCGGTAGTGTAAACTTTTATATAAATATAAAGTTCACCCCCTAAAAAAATCAATTCCCCCCCATAAGACATAGTTCAAACTCCGTTACTGGTTTCAAGGGTTTGAGTTGTGGGTGTCATTTAGGGTTTAAAGGAGGAAGAATGAGGAAGAGTTGTGGTATGTATGTGGTTCTAGGGGCATCACTATGGTGGTGGTGGTGTGGTTGCTTGGAAACGATGGAGTGGTGGTGATATGGTGTGATGTGATTGGTTAGTTGGCGATGTATGTAGTAGTAGATACGTAACCCTAAAAATATAATTTAACATATGTTTTCTCTTATCTTGGAAATGACTATCTTGAGGCACATATTTGTCCATAGGCATTAAATAAATTAAATTATATTAGGGACAACAAAAAATATTGTTATATTAATTGTTTTAGTAAATTTGTTAAAGTATAATGCTTTACAAAATGTATTATGTTTTTGGTGAGATTTTAATTTATAAGTATTACTTTAAGATGATGTAAAAAATGATGATTTAAAAACTTTACTTCTTTTGGAATTTACAATAATATTATATACATTTTCCTGTAAAAAGATTAAAGAATTAATGCCTCATTATATCTATATTAAAATCAAAGGTTGGTAGCTTTTGCTACGAGGCAATACTCACCCCTCAACTTTTATATATAACACTTTCACTCCTCACCTGTTTATAAACTACCTATAAAACTTTCGCTCTCGTCTTTTAAAATTTTTGTAAATGTCACCATAACCCACTCGAAATTTAAATTGCAGGTTTACAGCATATACATTTTTACTTTAAAAACCTAATTACTTACGCACTTATGTTTATGTACGTGTCGGTATAAATTCGAGTTTTTCTATATTTTGACATAAACTTTGTTCGTAAAGCAAGACAGATCAAATATAAAACGTTTTCGTGTTTATTTCTGCGTACGATTTGAGTTGGTATATGTTTCAACATAATTTTGTTTGGAAACGAGTTGGGTTAGATATTATACATTTTCAACCGATGGTATAAATTCGATTTACTAAACGATTCAACGCAAATGTAACTAAAAAGCAAATCAAGACGATTGCAATCTATATCTTATCATGTTAAGCATGTCGTTGTCAGAACGCGCAAAGGTTAAATAACTAGTTTGCTAAAAATTGAGTTAAAATGTGGTTGGGCCTGTAATGACACTATTGCCCTTGATGTTATTATTATATATTATATTACCAACGGTGAGTGTAACCGTAGGTAATATCAATCTGGACCGTTGGATCAGGCTGAAACTAAATCCTGGCCATTTAAACTTGACGATTTTGACGGTTACAGGTTGGTTTTTGGGGAGTTTTGGCGGTTCAGGAGAGGTTACAAGAAATTTTTGCAGCAGTGTTTCACTGCAGTTACTTTTGCAGCACTTCTCATATGAGCATGTTGTGAAACAATTTAAAATAGATAAAACAAGAACATTTATGGTTATAAAAAATACCAGTGCACCTTAATATTTTTATAAAGTACAAATAGTTAACACAATCTACTAAAAATGATAATGCTTTTGAAATTTGATATATATATATATATATATATATATATATATATATATAATACACTTGTGTCAGTCGATGCATGATGGCCTAAATTTTTTATAACATATGCTTTTAAGAAAAAATTATATAAAAGTAACATATATAAAACTTACCTTAAAATGGTTTTTAAAAATAATAAAACCACTATATAATATTGATAAACATTTATTAAATACAATTAATAAAAATGTTTTTGAAAGATAAGTTGAATAGATAATATTTAATTTAGCAAAAAAACGTATACACAATTAATGAACAATTAAAGAGGTCTTTATGGTTAGTTAATTTACATGGCATCGATTTTTATATAAATTCAATAATACAAATTTTTCAGCATTTTTCCAATGATTTAAATCAACCTTATTTTATGAATTCAGTCCAGTAACATATAAACTGCGGTTTAGGAGAGGTTACAGGAAGTTTTTGTAGCAGTGTTCCACTGTAGTTACTTTTGCAACACTTCTCATAATAGCAGGTTGTGATACAATTTAAAATAGATAAAACAAAAACATTTATGGTTATAAAAAATGCCAATGCACCTTAATATTATAGTTAACACAATCTACGAAAATTCATAATGTTTTTGAAATTTGATATATATATATATATATATATATATATATATATATATACACGTAATACACTCATGTCAGTCGATGCATGATGAACTGAAATTTTTATAACATAAACTTTTAAGAATAAATTATATAAAAGTAACATATATAAAGCTTACCTTAAAATGGTTTTTAAAAATAATAAAACAACTATATAATTTATTGATAAACGTTTATAAACTACCATTAATAAAAACCTTTTTGAAAGATAAGTTGAATAGATAATGTCTAATTTAGCAAAAAAAACGTATATATAAAAAACACAATTAATGAACAATTAAAGAGGTTTTTATGTTTTGTTAATTTACATGCCATCGATATTTATATAAATTCAATAATACAAAATTTTCAACGGTTTTCCAATTATTTAAATAATCAGCCTTATTTTATGTATTCAGCCCACTAATGCATAAACTGTGGCAGTTTAAACAGTTTGTTCGAACACAAGCTGATTGGTCAATACTCCTCTCATTTTGGCAAAAAAATAGTTAGTGAGGTGAGTAGTTGCATTATATTCTGCCTATATAGTGCATCTGGGAAAAATGTTTCAACCATTTTTCTGATATTTCAAGATGGATAACAAATCCAGCAAAAGCCCCTGTTCGAGAGGAAATTGTGAGTTATTATCAAAAAATCCAAAGTTTGCTCATTATTTTGTAGAGCATTCGTAATTTCTTTATGTTTTCTGATTTTAGGGCTTCTAATGAAAGCATTTGTTTAATGATAGCACATGGATCATGAGAGTCGGATGTTCTTAGCTACACACAATATCTTAGAGCCTATGTTTCACAGCTTTTCTCATGAATTTGGTGTTGAGGTGAGTTGTTTTAGTTTATGTGTATACAATAGTTCATGTTTTCTTTTTTTTTGGCTTATATTTCTAATGGCTAACTCTTTGTTTCTTTTTTGTGTTGACTTTAATAAAAAATTTCAAGATTTCCAGGTAAGAAAAAAACAAAAAAGAGCTGAAAATCTATCAAATTGGAAGTGAGATGAGGTTGTAGAGATTAACAATTCAGATGACACACCTGATGTAACTCCTACAAGTCCTAATAGCGACAAAGAAAGTTGTGATGTTAACAGCTATGATTTTGACCCTTCCGATGATGACTCAGGTGATTCAGCAAACTCTCTCCAAACTTTCAACAAAAACCTAAATGTTCCAAAGGTGTTGATTTTCAGCCGCAACCGCCCTAGGTCTATCTAGGGGTTATTTTTTGTTTGCTTTATGTTGTGTTTGTGCAAGGCTATTATCATGTTTTAGGTTATATTAGTTCTATCCTTTTTGATAGAATTTGGTCAGTCATGTTTTATCGGGATGTTTCGCTATTATGTCGTGTATGTTTTATGTTTAGTAATCGTGTTGTGTTGTTTCTTTCTTTTGTCTTCTTCTATTAAAGTTTAAATATTTGTTCTATAGAAAGAAAAAGATTGATATATCAATTATAATATGATATTTTGAAATATGATATAATTGAAATTACATATAAATAAGAACTATAAGTGATAAAACAATGATATTATTTTCTTTGAACTTTTTTTAAATTATTTTTATCAAAAAAATTAAAAAAACCGTTCTAAATCAAAACATTTTAAAAAAATGTCATTTTCTCAAATATCTTATTATAACTTTGAATTCCAAATTTTTATGGTTCATAAAAAATTTAATTTCTAAAAACACTGAAAAAATACTTCATATTTTTAAAATACGTTTAATTGTCGTTAAATGTAACATTTAAGTTTTATTTTCTTGCATTAATGTTAAAAGGGGTGTTGTCGTATGTATGACATATCGTTTTGAGATATTTGATTCAAGTGATTGGGCTTGAAGACTACATGATCCTATACAATTGGCCCATGATGTGAGGTAACCAATGATGAGGCCATTGTAGCAAGAGAGGGTATCTACATTGGCCTAGAAAACAATCTAATACTTATAATTGATTCTTCTACTCACAAATATCGAACTATTCCAATCCTATCAATTGCTACTTATTGTTCATACTCTTCGTGGAAGCTTATTAAACACAAAGGAAGAGTGGCCATTTTTTGTGTTCATGAGAATGATACACGAGATGTTTGGGTGCTTTCAGTCCACGATACATGGGTGAAGACAGATACACAAACAGTCAAAGGTGTGTTCTTTGAGTCATGGGAATACAAGGACAGTAACCTAACCTTCTACAGATCATGCGAGACTCGGACAGTCATTGCTATGCAGCATTTATATAATATCTTTTCATTCCAATCCGACTATGAATCTGTAAATTTGTCGTGTCGGTAGTTTTATGACTGAATTTATGTTTTGTTTATTTACATTTGGTATGTTTTGGACATATGATTGTAGTTTGCATTCTGTAGTTGTTTGGTTTCAAGGTACAGTTGTCATGTTTTTTTAATTGTTTTATTTACTCAGTAATGATCTAATATTATTTGTTTATGTATTTGTAGGGTTCAAGTTTTAGACCTGAAGTGTGTCTCTTTTAAAACTTGGATGGGTTTAACTATAAAATTAGTGTTGCCAATAACACAATATGTTATCATATGCAAAACATAAATGATCTACAAAACATAAAACTAGTCATACATTACATTGCATCACAATATAATATATTTTCATACATTACACGGTTATTTTGTATGTTATTGCATCACAATATAATATATTTACATACATTACATGGTTATTTTGTATGATTGTGAAAGTACACATTAACATAAATTATCATACAGAACATATAATTAGTCATACATTACATTTACTATAAGTCATATACTAAGCTATCATGAAAACTTTCTCTATAATAATCACTTGAAAATATAAAAATCAATCAAATTGCAAAAATTAATGAAATAAAAAGTGAGAAGAGTCATAAAAATCAAGCAAATCAATAAAAAAATTCAAATTTAGTGGCATAATGGGAAGCAGCATGAATAACCATCTTGGAAGCGGGGTATGACTTTTAGGTCATCTCCGGTCACAAAAGAAAATTCATATAAAACATTAAGCATCAATGACAAAAATAACACTAACTCATTTGCACACTAAACAACCTTAAAAAAATTCACACAATATCAATATGTTATAATAATATGTATGTAGACATATATAATAACCCAATAATAGCATAGTTGCAAGCACATGCATCATACAATATTGCCTAAAATCTAATAGATTTTACTCAAATGGTTTGTACTAATAGTATCTTAGAAATATAATGCTTTGTACCATTGTCTACTACATACCAATGAATTCGGTCCAGTATCCATACAAGATTCAACAACACTCTAAATATCACTTATTTCAAAACAATTATTTCACCATCCTTTTATTTAGGGGTCCACAACTGAGTTAGTGGTATAGTGGAGCTGGTTAAGCAAAAACCATTTTTGTTGCTCTATATATAGGCTTCTAACTAAAAGCCAGTTTTATTTTAAAATGTTTCTATCTTTTTAAGAGTTTCATTATAAGGTATGTATGTTGTAGCATCTCTTCATGTAACATCTAACAATATATGCTCATGTCAACGTATGTTTCTTTTTGTTATTTAGTCGACTTACTAGGCACACCTAGAGTCCTGCTTACGGTTTGGATTTTTGTTGTTTAGTAAGCAATTTGAATGTATTATTGTATAGTATTTTTTACTTACATTCTTATTGTTCAATAAACAACCATATCATAGATGCCAATCCTATAACAAATTCATGCTTTTTAAAGATCAATCATAGTCAAGATTAAGCCCTTAGCTATCAAAATTAATGGTGGACAGGCAATATGGACAATGAACTACTATAAAATAACAAACTATTTTATTTAGGGAAGCACCATAAATACATGATAACCAAATGTTTAGACCTAAGCTATCAAGCCCTTACACTATATTAGATACACAAACCTTCCTTCTAATGCCAATAATGTAGTAACAGTAACGAAAAAGAAAAATACAGGTCGGAATTTACAGGCCCAACATGGATCTATAGTTATTGTGAAATTATACTCTCTTAGCACAAAGAAGAGAGAAATTACTTATCTATGATCTGGAAGACAAACCCTCAAATCAGGGGATAATCCTAACATTATGCAGTCTCGAACATGTTGACTGTGGAAACAAAATTAGGTTAAGAAACTTCACAAAACAACTAAATCAACCATGTTCAGCCTTAGATATTTTGAAGATACAATGAACCATTACCTTCTGTGGTAAAATTACCCCGGATCTGTTGTTTCGGACTATAGGTTTCTTAGGATGCAAGCCCGCAAATAGCGGTTGTTGTGAAACACATGGATCATTGTAGGATGTCGAGACCATCGATGGGAGAGGGTTGGTGGAGGTTGACGATCGATGTCAATCGAAGCAACAGTTATCTCGTATCTCGTATGGGTATTCACCTTTGTGGCCGAAAACCCTAGAAGTGGGTGCTTTATAGAGATGTGATTTGGGGGGTT
>BJCM01087593.1:0-16320 GCA_018326385.1 Flaveria bidentis
ATATTTTTATAAAATTTATCAAATAATACAATTTTTTTAAAATTCGGATATCCGAACGGATATCCGAATCCGAATCCGAAAATTCGGATATCCGAAATTTCGGATTCGAATTTGGATAATGAAATCCACTATCCGAAATTTTCAAATATCTGAAAATAAACACCTCTTAATTATAACCTAGTAACATTGATAATTGTCATTCACAAATACAATGTAAGTTTGAATTCTTATTATATGATATTTTGAAATATGGTGCTAATAAAATAATATAAATCAATTTTTATAACATTTGCAAGGGTAGTATGGTAATTTAACAAAATTATTTTATAAACTTTCTTGGAAGAAGAGCCCAACTCAACCATGGTAAAAAACTAACTATGGTTAGGTTAATTGTGTAAGATTTGAGTTAAAAAACTAGAAGAAAGTAGATCAAGCCCATCCCTACCCCTTGTTTATACTACTACAGATTTCTAAATTTTTTAAACAACATTTTCTTTTTTCTAGTTCTTCAATTCTCTGAGGGCGGGGGTTTTGACTTTTGACCCGAATTTCGTTACAATTTGGTGGGAAAATCACAAAGTTCAAACAATAATCAAATCGTATGCTCATTCGAATTCACGGTAATTTCCCTCTTTTGCTTTCGATTTCACTTGCATTTTGCCAATTTTGAATCTAGGGTTTCGATTTCAGTTACGATGTTTTACCACTTTTGTCTTAATTGCTTAGATTTCTCGCTGATGGCATGATTATATCATGCCTTTTGATTCGCGTGTCGTGTTTGTAACTTGAATTTTGTCTTAATTTCGATGTGATGCTTGTTATATTTCATTATCGACTTTGTTAATTTAGGATTTTAGGTGTGGTGATTAGTTGTTTGTGACTAGCTATGGAGTTACGTGAGAGTTCAGGATGCTTGTTCCGTGGTGCTTTTTACTTTTTTACTTTGATTTAAAATTTAAATTTGTGATCGTTGATTAGCTTTACATAACTAGGGTTGCTAGACACTTTGCAAGGGGATTTGATCGATGAATGTTTGATGTTGTAATTTGAAGTCTTGAACCAGTTATGTATTATGTGTACAATGAAGTTAGTGATTATGTTATTAGGTTTAGTTAAGAGTAATCTAATTGTGATGTAATTGCTTGATTATGAGATAACTTGAATCTTGCTTACCTAGTAGTAGAGAATACTCATTCCATCTTAGTTTCTTCTGTTAAATGAAAACCTTTTACAAACATACTACAAAATGAACCGTATCAATTTCACGTTTCTACCCTGATTATTATCATGCCAGCATTAGTAAAGTTGTCTCGTTATTTCTGTCTTTTTTAGGCATGCCTTGTTTTTAAAAATCTTTGGGTATTCAAATGTCATGCATAATGTTTGTTGCCCTGATGTTGGTTCTATTTCAGGTATTTTGACTGATTTACCCCACCAATTCTCTCACAAAGGGAATTACTTTGACCTTTAGCCTTCAATACCTAGAGAGATACCATTGACACTCATGGAATGCAATAAAGATGAGGCAGTTAGAGCAAAAATAATTGCCGAGAAGAAGTTAGCTGATAAAGACTATGCAGGCTCAAAGAAGTTCATCTTGAAGGCGCAAACCCTATATCCTGGGCTCGATGGTATCTCTCAAATGTTAACTACTCTTGATGTGTATATCGCTTCAGAGAATAAAGTAAATGGAGAAAATGATTGGTATGGAATTCTCGGAGCAAACGCTAATGATGATGATGAAACAATTAAGAAACATTACAGAAAATTGGCTCTCATGTTACACCCTGATAAAAACAAATCAATAGGTGCAGATGGTGCATTTAAACTTCTTTCAGAAGCATGGAGTTTGTTGTCTGATAAAGCTAAAAGATTAGCTTACAACCAAAGGAGGAGTGTGAAAGGGTTCCATTTAAAAGTTCCATCTCAAAGTGGCGGCCCACCACCAGCCTCCAATGGAGCCCATGGTTTCGTAAAACGAGCCACTATGAAGCCAAACATCCGGACTCATCATGCTCCGGCTGCACAACCACCACCGCCACCAGTTTCTCATCGTACTGATACTTTTTGGACCATCTGTCATGGATGCAAGATGCATTACGAGTATCTTAAATTATATCTCAATCATACCCTTCTATGTCCCAATTGCCGCCAACCTTTTCTAGCTAAAGAAATGCCACCACCCTCCACCCTCCCTAGGTCAACTACTCACAAACAACACCAGAGTTCAAGCAGTAATGGAAGAACCACTGCTCCCACTCAAAACCGTGGACCACCACTTGAGAGACTTCACACAGACCCGGTTACTGCATCAAAAGCTGCAAGTGTGATTCAGCAGGTTAATGACAGATTAAAAAGAGAACGTGAAGAATTCTATTCCGGGTGGCCCTCAAAAAAGAGAAAATCAGATGATGAAAATCAGTCTTCTGGTGTTAAGATCTTGTATCAGATGTCAACAGGAAATGGTTTGCCAGCTGGCACAGGAAGTCTATATGGATTTTCTATGAATAATTCAGTAAATCGAAGTAGAGAGTTGAATTATTTTGAAATCCGACACATGCTGACGAAAAAAGCTCGAACTGAGATTTGTAGAAAAATAAAAGAATGGGATTCTATGGAGAAGTCAAAAGTAAATATCGCATGTCAAAATAGTCCAACAAAAGGCAAGCAGGAATCTGAAAAACTTGCAATGAACGTTCCTGATCCTGATTTTCATGATTTTGACCTCGATCGAACCGAAAATTCATTTGAAGATAACCAAGTGTGGGCTGCTTATGACGATGATGATGGAATGCCACGTTTCTATGCATTAATTCATAAAGTTCTTTCAAGGAAACCTCTAAAGGTGAAACTTAGTTGGCTCAACTCAAAAACCACCACTGAATTTGGCTCATTTAACTGGTTGGGTTGTGGTTTTCACAAGACATTAGGGGAATTCAGAATTGGGAGGCATGAAGTCTACAAGAATCTAAATTCATTCTCTCAAAAAGTCGAGTGGAAAAAATCCCCACGTGGGACAGTTTTAATCTTTCCAAGAAAAGGTCAAGTGTGGGCCCTTTACAGAAACTGGTCCTGTGATTGGAACGAGAATACTTCAGATGATGTCGTTCACAAGTATGACATGGTACAAGTTCTTGAAGACTACAATGAAGAACAAGGAGTGCCAGTTACCCCACTCATCAAGTTTGCTGGATTTAGGACTGTTTTCCACCCACATACATACCAGACTGAAGTGAAAGTGATTCCAAAAGAAGAAATGTTTCGATTCTCACATCAAGTCCCCAAGTACCTGTTGATGGGCTCTGAGGCCCATAATTCTCCAGAAGGTTGCCTTGAGCTTGATCCGGCGGCTACTCCATTGGATCTTATTCAGGAGCCAACAGGAATTAGTGAGAGTTCACAGCAGAGATGATGGTGATGATGATGATGATGATGATGATGATGATGATGATGATGATGATGATAATGCTGCTACTGATGCTGCTATGAGGGGCAGGCAAATACAGCAACAGTGAAGGTAAGTCTTAGTTTTATTTTTTGGGGTCGGAATAGATTTTATCTGTATGGAGTATAAGGCTCACATCATCATATGATTTCTATAAAGTTCATAATGGGCTGACTGACTGACTATTTGTGAGAGGAATTCGTCGTGCAAGGTTGGAATGGAGTTTGGGAATATTACTTTCAGTGGTATAGAACAGATCATAATATCTATATTTTATATTCATTTTAAACTTAGCAGGATACGGCATTAAAATGTAAAATGCATTTTAATGAATATTTTAATAGTGTTCTTATTTATTGATAATGTGATTCCTCGTGTCAGGGCACTTAAACTTAGGGGTCAATCTTGTTGGGTTGAATGCCCGAACAAGATCCATATTATTATTATTATTATTTGTTAGCAAAAAAAAATCATCTTACCTGAACACGCAGGTTGTAAAAATGGGTTAAACATGTCATAAATGGAAAATGGGTTAAACATGTCATAAATGGGTTGGCAGGTCGACTTGTTAACGGTTAAACTGGTCAACCCAAACACGACTTAAAACCTGGTTATTTTGATGCTGTGTTTTTAATAATGTTGAAATTCTCATCCGTACAATGTGTGAAAAACAATTGATTATACAATTATCTGTTGCTACATGTTGATAAAATGCTGTATTCTTTAGTGTAAGGAGTGTGCAGGTTTGTATACACTAATTCGGTGTCAAAATTTTGAGCATATAAAATTATTTTTTAAAATTGTATTGATCAATACTCTATAGAGTACCAAATCAACTATGACTGCTAGTATAAACACCCCTTCAGGAACAAATTAATCAGTTAGTTACACAATGAAAAAATGCTAACTGATCTTACAATTACTTTGATAGTAATGAACTAGTTATTAATTTAAAGTATAGTTTGAGATCTGGAAGTCATCATTCCTTAGAATGACAGTTATTTTTTTTAATTAGCTTTAGAATTGATTCCCTGTACTGATACTGATTTTTAGTAACCACACTTGTCCCTTTCAGAATTTGATTTGAACTTCAGTTGAAACAATTCCAGAGTCCTTGATTATTTAAATCTGTGTATTGATTCCTAAGAGATAGTTGTCAAAACTCGTAAGAATTGCTGAACTCCTTACATAGATCCATAATCTTCACACTGGCATGCAAATTTTTTTTCAGAAGTGGTTTAAGTAGAATTAACATAAGTGGTTTAAGTAGTAGCGCATTACCACCCCCTAGGAGGAATCCTTTATTCTTAATCAAGATGCCTCAAGTCGTTAGAGATCAACCATCTTTTAATGATGTGCTTGAACATTACAGTACACACAACTAAGCCTTGTTTATCTGTACATGTTGAGTCTTTAGAAACCTTTTTGGAACCAAGTAATCAATTAAGAGATGAGTACTTGTGTAGCACTTGGGTAATTTTTTGCTTGAACTGCCTGAACTTTGATACATTGACCTTTTATGTGTTTAGTGTATAAACACTTAACGACCTTAATGCAGAAATAGTCGAACTTAAATGGCTTAGGTGCCAAGACCTATGGTTTCATCTGTCACACACCGATTAACAGTTTGCCCTTTTGAATGGCAAACCTATTCAAGATCTTCAAGACCCACAAGTACTAATTTTTGGTTCATTTTTTTACTTCCGTAATTATCAAAACAAGGAGGTGAATGATAAAGTTAAGAAAGGAATTGAAATGTAAAATAATTAAATTACTAAATTACACTTTATCAAACCCTTCCTCTAATTTAGGTTTTTGTTTGAAGCTTTACTTCATCATCATCAAAAAACCTTCATCAAACTTCAAAACCCTTCTTCAAAATCTTTCCCCATCGACGTCACTTTAAGATTGAAGCTTGATTGTGTCGATTTTTATTCCAAAAGCAATTACGTCTACCAAATCAAAGTCACCATGTTGATTATTGTTTGTGTTGGATCATATAAGGCTGATGAAACCAAAAAACATTTAGAATATATTTTGATGTGCAACTGAAGAGGTCTTTCTAAGACAAAGCTCCTCTTCCAAAGCCAAGTCAAAGATCTTCTGAAGCTCAAGTATGAAAAACTTCCGAATGTAGAACTCAGTCTTTTGATACTAAGTAGTTCTCATGCCGAAATACAAACACTTAGGAGATTCAAGACAGTCTTCCAAAGAAGTTGATTCTTCCGAAGTATAAAAGGCTTCGGAAGAACTCATTCTTCCGAAGCCAGTTAAGCTTCAAAAGAATCAACTATGAACCAGTGGAGATAAGTGTGGTTCGTTTGACACTCGCTACAATCTTTGATATACTACATGATGTTTTCTCACGCTTATGTAGTTGACCATACTTTAATTCACTGTTTACCTTTATCAGTTTGTACAATTACTATGTTTAGTTGGTAACAAACAGTAAATCAAGGATATATCATGACTATCTAATCTAGAATAATTACTTATCTTAGATACCTTACTTCTAGCAATATAGTATTTATCTAGTTGTAATTTCTAGCTGATCATCCATGTATAACCGGCTATAAATAGTAGTATATATAGTTTTTCATTGTAACTCATTCAGTCATTGTTTGTAAGAGTTTTGTAACATTGAATTGAGAGGTAATATATACAAATATTTTGAAAACCATTATTGTGTTCATTAACTTAGTACATTATTATCAACTTAGTTAAGAAACTCTATTTCATCATGCGAGTGTGTTTAAGTGAATTTGAGAGATAAAACTTGAGTTGAGAGACAAACACTGATCTTGCAGTTTGTCTACCAAATTGAAATGGCATTTAACCAGTTCGAATTCTGTTTGATTTGTTCGCATTTGACACATCGATTGCTATTCATCTTCATGTTTTGGTTTGATTTATTCGACTTTAACCAAGACCCGACACTTGATTTGTTCATCTTCACTCAATTTTAACAAGCTGTTCGCTAACCGTAGGCAACAATCGAAGTGGAAGGAGACGAATCAATGAATGTCATTGCTCCTTCCATTTTCACCAACTCAAAGTCTGTTGTAATTTATTAATTTTTTGTTTTTGGGTTTTTTTTAATGGAAAGGACTTTGATTTATAGTGAAATGCTCAGTCGTTGGAATATTAATTCTTAAGAATGTTTACAATCTATAAATATGATTTTGGGGTTTGAAGGAGAATATGGGGAAGAAGGAGAAAGGGGTATAGTGGAAATCATCCTATTATTTTATTAGAAAATTTAGAATTCCATTTGATGTTAGAAAGGAATATAAAATACTTTGTATGATGAAATGTTTTCCAATTCTTTTTCTACTATAAACCAATCAAACATAATTTTTAAAGGGAAGTTTTCCTTTTTCAATTCTAATTTTCTTAAATTTCACTAACCAAACATGTCGTATATGTTTTAAAATTTCATATTCAAATAGTCACAACAAGTATTTTCATATCATAAAGTTTCGTAATCAAAATACATATTTAATATTCAAAAAAGTTAGTTCATTTTGCATTAATATCCTAAAACAAAAAAACTCGGATATATGTTTGGGTAAATGAGTATGTGGTTTCGGGTAATTAGTCCAAGTATTACTTAGTCCCATGCCCGCCAAATTTTTTAAAACTAATCTTATACCCAGCGCAATACCTATTGGGTTTCGGGTATACCATCCCATATGTTTCGGGTATCTCATTGGGCTCGGGATCTCTAGTTCCAAACAAAACATAAAATTTCAAATTTAAGCAAAGTTTAAACTTTAGATCATCCGACTCCTCATCCTTATCATAATTATCACGTTTTACAAATTATCTTCGTCTTCATTGATTTCTTCTTCTAACTTACGATGATTGACAAAAAGCAAAATATAGCGAATTATTAATTCAACATTCATAATATGAGTATACATAACATAAGTAATCATTGCACCTAAAAAGGGAAATAGAATGTTGGTTTTGTTTCCGAAGTAAACGGCTTAGGGTTATTTCTTGCTCTTCTTCTAACATATTTTCCATCATATCATAATTAAGTTTTTTTTAAGGCTAGTTGGATCACTGACGGATCACTGACTCATCTGATCATCTCCATTACTAAAGTACGATATCTAGGACCACCATAAGAAGGAAACTCACATTATGTGAGAAAACCCCCGACCCACCTAGAATTCCTCTTTATTTTCAAATGTGGGACTTGAACCCAAGATCTCTACCTATTTTTATGAGATCTTAGGTAACTCATCTTAATTACTTGATCTACGGGTTATTAGTATCATAATCACGTTTTACCTTATGGTGCTTCGTCAATTGCATAAAAATCGTTATCAACAATGCTCTCGTAATCAATCGGGTCATAAGACCTTTTTTTCTCATTGACCCTACCAAATTCAAGTGTTAATAACTTGAAATATTATGCAAAAAGATAAAAATAAGTTATAATAAACATAGACAAGACCGCTTAGCCTTTGATACTCCTATCGGTTTCTTTTTAAGTGTGGATTCTTTCAAAAACACTTCAATTACGTCACATCCAAAAGAAGATGTTGTTTGGCTTAAAAGTTTTATTGCAAATGAACACAACGGGCGTCTCCAGCAAACAATATACACCACTCATCTACTAAAAATAATGTTTAACATGATTATATGATGAATTTTCTTAGAAATGGTTTCTTTTAAAAAATCATAATGGCTTATGGGTTGATTTGAAATTTCTTTTGTTCTATGGATATTCCGTAGGTGGGATTTATGAAACCCATATTCTGTTTGTTTTACTGTTCATCTGACCATTTGTGTGTGTAGGAATGACCTATTTAAATTACCATTTACGCTAGTCCATTTACGGATCCTACATGATAATACTCAGCAAGGGACTAATTAATTAAATGCTTTAATGGTATGGACGTTTTAATGACCATTTACGGATCCATTATAGCCATTAACATGTATATATTCTTTCTGAATAATAGTACATAACAATCATTTGCAACCTAACTCGGTAAGGCTGTATAAATAGCTCGGCGCTCGAAACTCGCTCGAGAAAATTTTGGTATTTTGCTCGTTCGATTTTAGACTCAGTTATAAACAAACCGAGAGACGTGGTTCGGTTTGAAAACTAACCGAGCATGAGCAAAGGTACGTTCGCTCGTCTCTTGCTCGGTTTCGCTTGAATTATTTTTTATTTAGTTTTAATATATTATATATTTGTTAATACCACTATTTTAATTATTTAGTAAAAAAATCAACAACCTTAAATATAAAAACCCTAATTCTCTAACTACATTATCATAACTTCACAACCCTTCACCATTTTACCCATCACCTTCAACAAATCACCAACCGTCCCCTAACTCCCCACCTTAACTCGTTTAAGGCTTCCAAGGCTGCCACAAATAGCTCAATGACCTCAACATCTTCTGTCAATCAAGCTGTTTATGGAGATGATTTTATTGGTTTCCTTAAATCTAAACCGGTTGACAATATACAGAAAATTGAACTTGAGGTGTACTTAGAAGAACCTAATTATACTTGTTTAGAGTGCTAGTTTGATTTGTTGAAATGGAGTCAATATTCAACCAAGTTTTCTATTTTAAGTAAGATGGCAAAGGACATTTTTGACATTCCGATCACAACAATGGCTTCCGAATTAGCCTTTAGCATCAGGGGACATATATTAGACGATTATCAAAACTCTCTATCAAAGGATATATGATGAAACTTCTCGTTTGTAGAGATGATCGGTTAAAATCCATCTCGTTTGTGCAGGTGATTGGCAAATTATTGATATGTGTTAATTAATTTAACAAGAAATTATACATGTTAATTGCTATAAATGGGCATTTCCCATGCATGTGGAATTGAACAACAACATAATGGATCCGTAAATGGCCACTAATTCATCCATATCATTAAACCATTTAATTAATTACATGACACTTTCTAATCATTATCAAGTAGGATCCGTAAATGGTACTAGTGTCAATGGCAATTTAAATAGGCCATTTCTACACACAAATGGTCAAACTAACGGCAAAAGAAACGGAAATTGAAATTACGGATTCAATGATTGATACGTGGATTTCATAAATCCGACCTACGGAATACCCATAGAACAAAAGAAATTTCAAATTAACCCATATACCATCACAATTAATTTTCTAAAAAATTCCATTTCAAAAAAAATAAATCATTATATGATCATATAATTAGTATCACTACGTACTTAAAAGTTAAAAGTAATCTAATCCGGATGAGTAGTCTTAATAGAAGACAAAAACAAGTGGTTCTTCTTAAAATGTAAGCTAGTGGACCTTCTTCATATTCCAAGACCATCAATTTCCACTGACCCGCTGACGTCATATATGATGCCCTAGTGATAGATTCACGTCTCGTTCACCATATTTAGTGTTATAAAAACATGTGCATTTTTTTTACTTCTCACTCTTTCAACGTTAGTAAACTTTGGTCGTTAAAAGTCCCTCAAAATAATTTTTTTAGCAATGTCTGCCTCAAGGGCTTTTTTTGTTAAAGCGGTTTTTTTACTTGCACACGTTTATATAACAATAACTACATTAATATCTGTCAAGGTCAGGCACATATAACTACATTATATGTCAAGTTACATTACATTTTAAAATATTAAAGATAAATTGCATCACATTATCTAAGTTTTCGAGGAATCACTAACAACTCCATCAAAATTTGAAGAAAATTATTGTTTGCATTTTGGTAGACTCCTGTCAGCATCATTTTGGTGATTTTTCGAGGCATTGGTGATAAATCTCTTATCTTGTAGTGAATGTGATGGTCATGATATTTTTCTATGTGCGAAGAGTCACGTATACTATCATTGAACATAAACAACCATACATGAACAAAATTTATATGTTGTCACTTAAGTCATGGCTATAGGTATGCAGCGTACATGATTATAAAGGTAAAACACACGAAGAAAAATATTAATTTTCCTGATTTTTACCATACATCAAAGAGATAATATTGAGTGACATATGAAATGTTTTCTCCTCACCAACCTACCACTGTGTTATATTATAATTTTGACATGTGGTATGATTTACTTCGATGCATTGAATCCACCACTTGATGATTATTTGGGGAAGAAAAACATCACGCTTAGAAACAACTAACGTAAATTATAAACACTCATAAGACAAATGTCTAAGTTTGACGTTAGATTTCATAGAGATGCATATTACTTAGACATAAAGATCCATTGATCCTAGCGAGAATTGCATGTATACCCTTTAAGCTTCTAGAATTATTATATTTTCTTAAAACGTATCTCTTTAATGTATAACATATATTTTTAAAGCTAGATTTATGAAAATAAAATAATTTTAGTTTTAAAGAAGGATATATAAAACAATCACTTGATCTCATATATCGGTGTTGCGCAACTACCACTCGTGGTAGGGAGTTGAAAGGCATAAGCAGCTCTCAAAATAAGTCGATAGGTACCTCCTAAGCATGTTATAGTTCTGTCAATTATATGTTTTATGTTTCCTAATAGTTAGATAAATTATCATTTGGTTATTGTATCAGAAGGAGATAGTATGGTTTTAATATATCATTACTGAATTAGGTGAAGATATTCTGATGACACATATGATAAACTATAATTGTTTTATGATACTTGGTTGACATATTAAAATAATTTCTTTTTCATACATCGTTAATCATGCTTTTGTTTCCCTTATGTTTGAGCAATATCAATCCTTGATTTTTTTGTACCATAGGCCTTCCTTGTAGTGTCTTATATTGTATATATTTTCATATTACTCTAAAAGGTGAGGTACGTATATGATCTATTTAAATATGTATTTATGTTTAACACCATGCACGTTAATGTTAACACTTTGATTCTTCTCATATGTTACTTTTTAGTATAGAACCACTAAATAAACCCGCATGTTGCGCCAACGCTGTACATATCGTGCTAAAACATAGGAAAAAATGTACTCAGGGTAAACTTAAAGTTTTAAAAATTTAAGGGAAGTCAAAATAATATTTCTTAAAGTTGTGTAAGAAGCTCAAGGGTTGAAAGTGTAATTTATAAAAATAAAATAAAATAAAATAACCAACGGCGAAGATGTAATTTGAAAACGTCATTGTACCTGATGTGATGGACGCTACGGTGAAAATGAGTTGTGTTTTAATATTATATTTATATATAATATATATAATGTTAATGACTTCTCAAGTCACCATCGGTGTATCAAGGAAGTTACATAGAAATGCATTTCGATCGTTTTCAATGTAACTATTTAATTAGTTCTTTTTAATACTATTTAATATTTAAAGTGCACAAAATATACCAATGTAACACTAAGTATATGTTACGTGATCAAAAAGTTTCATCGATTATTTTAAATTGATTTTAAACCAAGAACCAAAACTATATATTGTTTACATAATTTATATATAAATATTAATTCCAAATCTATTGCATTTTTAACGGCCGTTGCAATCAAGCATCATGTATAGCCCTTACACTTTTCACTAATCATTAATGAAATATCTTTAGTAATTACAGCCATATATACTATGGATTCTTTATAACATCTTTGTCACTTTTTATAATTAAAAGCTACTAATATTGTTTACGACATTGTTAATTGTATGACATTCATCATTTATATTATAAATTATTTATATAGGAGTAAATTACAAATTAAAGTATATTCGTAGTAACCAATATGTATTATTCAGTTATACAATTACATTACTAAATCTAATACCATTCATAGTTAGAATAATCAATGGCCTTTTCCTATCTGCCACCCCTCATCGCTCGGCTCTTAAACCTCATACTTTCCTTCGGATCCTCCTCTTGCAATAACAAACCAAGTTCCTCTCGATCCGTAGCAAAGAACCAACATCTTTCCCTCTTTCTACCACGTTTGTGGCTTCACCCTCTCTCTTTCATGCGTAATTTCATTAGGGTCACAAACCCCATCGATGATAATCTAACATAACTAAAAGTATACGCTACTTGTGAAACCGTTGGCCGTTAATTTTTTTCTTTTTACCATGTATGTTTACATTATACAATTGTTAATAAAAAATAATTTAAAAATGATATTAGCTAGCCTTCTACACATTTATACAATTAAAACCCTTATATTACTCGGTTCAATATGTTTATAGTATGGGAATTCAATGAGAGATGAATGAGCATCCCAACTACCATAAAAGTCGATTACATAGACTCTAGGCTTATCCTCAAGAGTTTTTATAGTTCTTTCGCTTTGACAATCAGTTTGGGGGTGATAAACCATGCTAAGATCCACACACGTTCTCAAGAATTTCTTTAATGATTGCCAAAACTTAGATATGAAACGACTGTATCAGTCGAAGATGATGGATAGTGGAACATCATGTCGACTCATGATCTCGTTGATTTCAAGTTTGGCTAACTTCTCCAACTTGAAATTCTCATGGATATGGAGAAAGTGAGAGGATTTAATCGAGGGATTGACTACAACCCAAATTGAGTCGTCTACTAGAGGTTTTGGGTAGTTTGATAATAAAATCCATGAAAATGTTCTCATTTTCATAGAAGAATTTTAGCCCGTTGGAGTAATCCCAAGGGTTTCTAATGCTCATCTTTGACTTTCGAGCTTATGCGGCATTTTCCGACTTATAGAGCAATGTATCTCTTCATTTATGGCCATCAATGATATTCCCTTAGATCCTAGTACATCTTACGATGCTTAGATGAGTTGAATCTTATGACTTATGATATTTATTCATGGTGTGTTCTTGAAGGTAGTTAGAGTTAGAAATTTAGACTCGTCGCATGAAGTAGAGGATATAATCAAACTTGGACTCTAGCTGATTCCCAACTATACTCGCAAGTTCTTACCTTACATCATCTCTAGTAAGGTTTTGTTCTAGGCTTGTATAACTTATTCTCTGAGATTTATAAATACAATCATTCCTATTGCATGATGGTGTGATTCTATCCTTACAACTGAGCACATCAACAATCATGTTTGATTTTTTAGGGTGATAGCAGATCTTGCAATCATAATTACTTAGTGGCTCACTCAATATCATTTGTCTCATGTTGAGTTCTATTTGATCAAACATATATTATAAGCTCTTAAGATCTATATAGATAAGATATATGGTGCCACACAAGTAGTGTTTCTAAATTTAAAAGAAAAACCACATCAACTAATTCATGGTCAGGTATGCAAACACCTTCTCATGGATCTTAAGTTGCATGAATGCAGAGGAGATGACCTTGTATCATTGCATAAGCACACAGTCGAGACCTTTATTCAACGAGTCACAATAGACGAGAAGTCACCATTGTCATCCAGGGGGTTAAGATAGGGGCATTGTATAATTTTCTTTGACTTTAAGAAATGTATTTTCTTGCTTTGGTCCCTATATGAAAAGTTGATGTTTTTGAGTCAAGGTCACGAAGGGTAGGGCAGTCCTAAAATTATTTCCATCGAATCTATTATAATAGGCAGCTAACCCTAAAAATAAACGAATCTATGATGGAGTTTTGTGCTTCCCAATTCTTGACTATTTATACCTTTGCTAGGTCTACATGTATACTTTTTCCATTTATACATGACCCAAGAAATTTACTTCGTTCAACCAAAATTCACATTTGGAAAACTTAGGATAAAGCTGCTACTTCTTTAAAAGCTCTACTATTAATCGAAAGTGTTGTTCATAATCAGTCTTGGTTCGGGAATAGATTATATGTCATTGATGAAGATAATAATAAATAGATCCATATTAGGTCAACAAATAAGATTCATGAGGTTCATAAACATAGTGAATGCATTAGTCAACTCAAAGGTCATAACCAAGAACTCGTAGTTCTCATATCACGCTCAGAAAGTAATTTTTGAAATATCATCTTCTTAAATTCAGTGTTGGTAATATCTAGAATAGATATCGATTTTAGAGATTAGATTGTTTATTGAACCTGATCAAAGAGATCGTCAATCCTTGGTAATGGGTACCGATTCTTGACACTCAGCTTGTTGAGTTCTAATTAATCAATATAAATACAAAATTATTCATCTTTTTTCTTAACGAACATGACCAGAGCTCCCAAGGGTAGGAAACTCGGTTGGATGAATCCTTTATGTAACCATTCTTATAATGGACTATATAGGTCCTTTATTTTGGATAGAGCTAAGTTATAAGGGGACTTGGTAACAGTGGTTTCTTTTAGTATGTAATCATTCCAGAAATTGACTGTAATTATTAATGTAGTCTAGGAAAGTCATCAGGAAAACCAGATAAATCTAGAATTACTAGCATATATAAGTTCTTTATGTTGAATACATAGTCAGAAATAAAAGAAAATAATAGTAAAATGAATAGGTCAGGAGTGAAGCATCATTTAGGCATTTAGGCTGGTGTAGTTATTGTTGATACATATGTCCCTAGTTTATGTATTTAATGTAAATGTCTTTCATGGCTTACATATGTGTAATGATGTGTAATGAAACGATGTAATGATATATGATTTGTGCTTTGATGTTAATGTATCTTTAATTCATATATATGAACTTCTTATATAGGTTTGAAGTTGTTGTATGATTATTCATGCTAATGGACCATGCTTATGGACCAGTCGCACGACTGAACCAGGAGACTGGATCAGTCGCACGATTGAGACATGAGAATGACTCAGTCGCACGACTGAACCTTTAGTCGTGCGTATGAATCAGTGGCACGACTGAACCATGATAATAGTTCAGTCGCACAAATGAAGATTGCAAACCTATAAATACCACTTAATTCGTGAAAAAACGAGACTTTTGACACTTATATCATATACCCTCATAACCTAGCCGTCCAGAGCATCCAGAACGCATATTCCAACTTTATAGTTCGTATCTGATCGTTTTCTACTCAATCTTAACGTTTCTTTAATTTTTAGATTGATGGGGTTTGCATTCTCACTGTTTGGAGCGCCAATCAAATAGGATTCCGCACTATTTGATTCGGTATAAACACAGAATATGTTAGTATTCCGTACGTACACGGTCCTAACAAGTGGTATCAGAGCTTTGGCTCTTGATTTTGCATTTGATTCAATTAGAATTGTGTTAAAACTCACCTTTTAACTCAAAAGAGTCATTTTTTTGAGTCCACTGGTGCTTTTCGATGTTTACATGCATTAAAGTTGAAGTTTTTCGTCATACGACAGATTAGGGTTTCTTGGTAAATCGTAATTCGTGTCAAAGTGTTAAAAATTCGAAAATTTTCTAACACAACAGCCTTCAGTCACAAGAATAGCTCATTCGTACGATTGGGTTATCCGTATTGTCCATTCGCACGACTGAGTCATCGGCATTGGTCATCCACATTGTCCATTCGCACGACTGAGTCATCCGCATTGGTCATCTGCATTGTCCATTCGTACGACTGAGTCATCCGCATTGGTCATCCGCATTGTCCATTCGCACGACTGAGTCATCCGCCTTGGTCATCCACATTTGTCCATCCGCACGATTGACTCATCTGCACTTGTCCATCCGCATTTGTCCATTCGCACAAGTAAACCAGTTTTGTTCTAAAGTTCAAAGTTTATAGAAATGGAAGATCAATTCACTGCCTTTACTATCGGAAGGAACTCTCGTATCTAGAACCTTCTGCTTCTGGAAAATGAATTTGAGAATCATAATAAACCACCAAAGCTTATAACGTTAGATGATTATACACAATGGAAGCAGAGGTTTGAGATCTATCTAAATGGAGTTGATCCCAATCTTTGGGCATCTAATGAGACAAGTTACACTATGCCAGTCGGTGCTGATGGAGTTAAGCTGACTCTGGGAGGAATGAATGACAACCAGAAGGTTAAGTAC
>BJCM01087599.1:0-13885 GCA_018326385.1 Flaveria bidentis
TTCGGATGTTTGTTAATTGTAAGAAACATATCTACGGAAGAACAAAATGTTCATCCGTAGATGTTTCTTACACTTAGTCAATTTCAGAAATTGACTAAGTATAATGTTTGTACCTGCAAACATACATAAATCAACACACATATATATGGGTTAACCTATACATTTAATGCATACATAATAATGAATTACAACCATTCATTACAGATATTAATTCAAGTACTAAGCCTATACAAAGTGGACTAGATCTATTGATCCTAGATCTAACACTTTTTATACTATATATTTAAAACCGATGTTTTTATAAAATAAAATTTTTATAAATAAAATTTAATAAAAATTGAAAGTTATAATAAGAAAGTTTCTAAAATTGTTATTTTTTTAAAACGTTTATTTTGAAATAATATTTTCATTCTACTTATAGTAAAGATGTTTTCAATCATATTCACCAATATGTTTTATTATTAAATAAAATTTTATTTTATTTAGTGTTTAATTTATTCAACTCGTGTGGGTTTACTAAAACTAGTCATATACTAGAAAGAAAAAAATTTAAATCTTTAAAATTATATACGTTCATTTTGAAATGAAATATAGGTTTACTATTTTTAAAAAAGTTATTTAAAACTGATGCAATATTGTAAAGAGTAAAGGTCATTTTCATCCCTTATGTTTTGTTGAATTTATCATTTTAATCCGAAAACTTTTTTTTATTTATTTCAGTCATTGCAGTTTACCAAATATTATCATTTCCATACACCCCACTAACTACATTAAGATCTTCGTTAAATATGAGGGTATTTTAGTCTTTTTCAACACCCTAATTATCCAATTAAAAAATATTAATCAATTAATATTCAATTAAAACTACAAAAAATATGAAATGACTAGTGAGATTAGGCACTTCGATTTATGTTGTTCGATTGAGGTACGATGTGTGATTTTAATTGATCTTCATGTTTTGTTCAAATGTGCACCGTTGTTTGATTGAGATCTCTTGTTGTCATATTTTTTTATTGAGTCCTGTTGTTGTCACATTCGAACAAACACGACAATAGCAGAATTCAACCAAATAAAGCATGACAACAGCAACACTCAATCCCACAACAGAGCTCAATCGATAACACGATTTATAGTTAATCAAAGTTTTTGAATCAAAGCGTCATATCTCACTAGTAGTTTCATATGTTTCTTAGTTTTAACTGAATCTTAGTTGATTAAATTGTTTTAGTTGGATAATTAAAGTGTTGAAAAAGGCTAAAATGCTCTCATATTTAACGGAGATTTTAACGAAGTTAGTAGAGTTGATGAAAATGTCAACATTTGGTAAAATACAATGATTGAAATCGCTAAATAATGTTTTTGGATTAAAATGACAAACTCAATAAAACATCAGGGAAAAAAATGATATTTTATTCTATTGTAAATATGAAAATTATTTTAAAGGAAATGTCAAATATTTATTAATAGTAATAATAAATATTGTGTTGATAATTATTTTTACTTATGTTACTTTGGTCACATTTATATAGGTTTCATTCAAAGTTCTTTTATGTGTACTTGTTAAAACGTTAAAACAAGTTCATCTAAATATATTTTCCATTTTTCTAAGCCAAAGCAATTTTTGAACATATTTAAAATAATTTTGATATTTTCTTTTGAAAACTCTTTAATCTTCTAAAAAATTAGAGAGCGAGTAGGAGAAAAATACTTCACAACTGAACTTAAGTTTTTATTTAATAATCATTAGATATATAACATATACATGTTTAATATATATAACTAAAAGAGACTATAATTAAATAATTTATTAAGTAACAGTCAAACGTACTTATATAAATAAGAGTAATTTCCATACATATGACCGCCTACATGTCTCAAGTTATGTGACAAAAAACAAAAGCAAAAACAAACTATGTTTGTTAATTTGTTTACAATGAAAGGATTATTATCGTAAAACCATATAATCTCCAAATTTTCAATTATTATTGAACATGTAACAGTTATATAGTTATAAAAGTTATAAATACTAATATTTTCATAAAAGAAAGTTGATTATCCATAACACGTACCGTGAATATTAAAACATTGAATTTTATATTTTATAAGTATACATAATCACGAATTCTAATTTTATATTTTAAGTCGATCAAGTTTCAATTCATGGCGCCAATAATTGCAAAATTTCAATACTATTAAATGGTCCACAAAAGAAAAAAAATAGTTTGCCCATGTATAATGTCACTTTAGTAATTAGGTAAATGGTCAAAGATTGGTATATATCACACGATTCTTTCGAATCCGATTTTAAATTATGATATATGAAATGATAAGTGATATTAATTAGGCCCAACAAGATTCACTTACTATAATTGTATAAAAAATTATAAATAAGTAAATAAATAGCTTGTGTTGTTTGTGTTTAAGCATGTAACTTGGATTCATGGCAATTGTAACTTGGATTCACTTACTATAATTCTAATATATTATATGAGTGAAATTTTATGAAAAATCATATAACCATAACTTTCTGATTATTTGCGAGTTTCTTTTTACGTTGTGAGAAATTTATGGTAATTGTTACGGTTTTCTAAAATAACGGTATGTTAAAAAGAAACTTGATCAACTTTTTTTAACATGAGGTTATATTTTCAAAAATCATATGTCATTTTTAAAAATCTCCATATTATAACTCCCAAATTTAAAATGACCAAAAGTACTAAAACAGTGATATCAGTTTTTTAAATTTTATTTTTAAAATTCTTTCCCAAAAAAATAAACATATTGTTCTAAAACAAACCGTATAAAAATGTCATTTTTAAAAAATTCCTTATTATAACTCACAAATTTAATTATTTTTGGTTTTAAAAAATTGACTTTTAAAAAACCTAATTTTAAAATATTTCATATATTATAAAAAGTTTTTATGCTTTAGAAATAAATATTATTTTATAAAAAACTATGTATTTAGAAAAAAATTAATAAATAGATCTTTTTATTAAATTATTGAATCTAAAAAGTGTTAAATAATATTACTAGTAATTAAGGTAATTATTTAATAAAAGAAAGAGACGATAAAATTTTAGTGAGAATGATTGTGATGTTGACATATGTCACCCAATATATATTTTTATTAAAGTATAAAAACATCAGTTGTAGTTGTAAAAATAAATTGATTTATTATAAAGACTAACGTAGTAACGAGGCCCGAAAGTCTTCTTATGGGTTATGATAGTTAAAGAAAAAAAAGGATCAAATTTACGATATTTTAAGAGAAAAAAGCTGCAGATACCTATATCATGTCTAATACTTTAATCATATTTGTCCATGTTCCATAAACACAGGTAAGAGATAAGAAACAATTCTGTGAATGTACCACCACCAATCAATTCTGAAACTATTCTTTGAACACATAATGGTGACTCTGAAAGCTACATATCCAAGCAATGTGCCATTTGGTATACCCACTCAACTCATACTCCTAACAATACACAATGTAACGACATTTAATACATTTAGAGTCCAATGATTCATAATAAAAAAACATGTTTAGATCACCAGTAACATCAATTCAATTATTTGTTCAAGATAACATGTTTTTGACTTTTGTGTTATGCCACTGATATTAATATCTTAGTCACATCATTACAAAAAGCTTATATATGCATACTTTTAAAAAATATATTTTGTAGGTAACGTTACCGCTTTATGACCTAAGTATTAGAAGTTCAAGCGATGTAAATTAGTAAACTCCCGTCAAAATATATGATAAGGCTATGTAAGTCAGATCACAAAAATAATTTGGCCTTTGCATAAAACGGAAACTAAGTTAAACATCGTCACCCTTTTTAAAATATCATATTGTAATTATGCCAAAATTATGAAAAGCAATCACTCATTAGGATACACCCTTTAGAATACCGGTCTGTAACGCAGATGGAATAATAATGGCAAGTACATGATCATTAGCAGTTAATTTTTATATCCTTTAATTAATACAAACACATATCATAAATCGACATATTCTTTGTTAAGTGATGCTTGGTTAAGAGTAACATCTTAGGTGTACCTAGGGTAATAATATCAATTAGGTGTTGTAGAATAATTGTTAAACTATATATACAAGTACAATAAGAAAAGTTATATATAAAAACCTAATTTAATCATCATTCAAAATATGATTAAACTAATAATAATAAATTTTATAGGATAGAGTTATATTAAAAAATATTTAATTTAAAAAGCCTAAGAAATATTGTAGCTTTGACAAGTATACTTTTATTGGTTTTAAACAGGGCATTTTAATTATTGTATTAAATATGTCAGTTTTTTGTGTCTTATATGTTAATTGTGTCTTATATGTTTATTATGTCAATATCAGTTCAATGTGTTATATATTTTACATCGTTTGTCTTATACATTTAATGAGACATTGTGGTATTTTTATCATTATTTTTTATGTATTAGATTAATTATGTATTAATTTATTATTGTGATTTGTATATTAGAGATCTAAAACAATTTTATTCCGTCATTATATTTTTTTGAAAATTTATCATTTTAATAAAACTCAATAGTATTTAAAAGAATCCCAATAACTAACAAAAGTACACAATGAGCTAACAAAAAGACCCAATGACGATATATGATATTAAAAGTATAAAAACTGTTATATTTTATATAACAATACTATACTCGTTTTAAAGATTAATAAATCCTCGTTTTTATGGTGTAACTTATAAAAAAATAATGACGTACATAAAAGTTATGAACGTTTAAAAAATGTGAGAACTTTTAAATTGTCAACAAAAGTGACTATTACTAAAATATTAACCTATAAACTTTTTTCTATAAATTGATTTCAACCATTAATTAATAAGATAAATGGTTGAGATTACTTTTTATATTTTTTAGTTTTTAGAGCTTTTTTTTTCAAACTTATGTCTAATATTATGTACGTGATCCTAGTTAATATAAGTTAAATTATCTATACTATTATATAAACAATTTAAAAAATTTTCAATTGTAATGTACCTAAAAGTTTAATATGCCCAAGACAAAATTTGTTACATAGCATACAAGTGCTTTATGCAATGATTAAAATTATATATTAGTTTAGAAAAGAAAATATTTTTAAGAAGTAACATGAGAGTATCATGTGATATCTTAGTTACTTTTTTATTATATAATATAGATATAGATACGCATAGGATTATTTAATTCATGATATTGTTTTGAACCACAAATATATGATCCTGTTTTAAAATATACGTGCTATATTAATCAGACCCATCTACCGTTTCCCAATCAAGATGACACCCCAATCTATCAAGAGTAAACTAATTTTAAGAAATCCTTTTGTCTTAATCTAGAACATTTTTATTCTAGGCAAGACCCTCTTTATTTTTAATTATTTTAATTGATTATTTAATTCACTATATTAAATATTATTTTTAAATTAATATTTAACTTACATTTACTATTTATATTTTTGTAACTAACTACTATATAAATTAAATATTGTTATTTAAATACTTAAGTATATAGGCATTTTCTCTCCAGGGGTTGAGACCTCAACCATAATATGGATGACTAAATTAAATATTGTTATTTAAATACTTTTGAAACCTCAACCATTTTCTTTTGGAGAAAGATTACTTTTAACTAACTACTTATTTAAATTATTAGGCATTTCAGGGGTTGAGACCTCAACCATAATACAAGTTCTTATTTTGAAACAATTTCAACTAGAGTACTTGACTGGTTCAATGATCTTTTGATCGTCAACATTCTTACTTCTTAGTATGGATAACTAAAGTTAAGCACATAGTTAATTTTGAAATATTTAACATTTTTCTTATGACAAATATCAAAATTTGTTTAGAGTTCTATCAAAACTTACAATCACACTAGGAAAACAACACAAACGAGTGGCACAAAGTAAAGCATGGGTGAATAGGATCTCAACTCATTTAATGGTCCACACTCCTTAGGAATCAAAATATCCACTCAGGGATCTGTATTTTACCTGAACCTGAATATCAAAAACGAATAAAATCAACTCGAACCCAATTAAGAGCTAACAAAAGCAACCCAACCCGATTATTACACTAACCCGAATCCAATTATTATAAATGAATTGGTCTTTGGGTTGAGTTTGTAAGATTCGGGTCAACCCGATTAACCCGAATATTAGTTTTTAAAAAATTCAAAGATTTATATATATGTGTGTATAATGCTACCATTTACAGGATTTGAAAACATGATTTTTCAAATTTTATATTATATTGTTGGGGTTCAAATTTATTATATAAACTTTGAGGATAATTTATACATAATGTTATTTAATATTTAAATATGCATAATAAAATGAATGTAAATATGCAAAAACTTTATGATCAAGATAACAAACAAAATTCTATATTGATAACGCATGTTAAATCTCATACATGCATCTTGATCATATATATATATATATATATATATATATTAAACAAACATTTGAGATAACAAATAATTTAAAGCTTAATGGTTTAGTCTAACCCGATTACCGATTAACCCGACCCAAATAAATTTGAATATCAAAACCCGAAAACCGATTATATGTTACTTATTTGGTTTGGTCTTCGTGTTAATTTCCTACACCTAAAAACCCGAGAAACCTGACCCGAATAACCCGAGAAACCTGACCCGAATAACCCGAAACCCGATTGACACCCCTATATCCACCTACCACTTTTTTTATTTTTTTCTTGATGATAAAAGGTGATTAAAATACTTCTTTTTCTAATCAAAATCACACTATTTTATTTGCATAAACTATGGTGAGTCGATGTTTGGTAAAATATGTGGAATAGTCTATGACAAAAAGACATTTGATTTTTATGGACACAAAACGATATAAAGTTTATATTTGAGTTTTATGGACATAAGACAAATAAAGTTTGAAGTTGATTACCCACAATAAGATGTGAAAAAAGAGATCTTTGAATTAACACAATTTGATTATTAGATAAACATATAAGAATTAAGGAAAATACGAAAGCGATGGAATACAACTGTTTGACCAAACAATAAAAAAACTGGTTTGGCGTCAATGTTGAAAATCTTAATAGATTAAAATATAGAAGATTTGATGTATACAAGGTTATCCCTTAAAATGTTATTTCATCTTGAGCTCATTGTGAATACCTTATTGGATTGAATAATTATACCAGTTAAAACTCTTATAAGAAATAGAGTTATCAGATTGTTACATTAGCGTCATGTTAAAGAAAAATTAATTTTCGGTTTTGCAGCTAGTTATCTTGTGTTTACTCATTTTCTCCATTTAACCCACACAAAATCCACAAAAGGAGGGAGATGTTTGGTGAAGTCCAGTGATATAAACCCTAAGTTGAGAATATTTTTTTGTCGCCAGATACGCAAGGGTGTTTGGGGAGTAGGTTGGTATTCTCATCTCGGGACGGAATATTACCACCTCCTCTCATATTCTGGTTCGTAAGACCTTATATCTTCTCTTCGACCCTACATGTCTCTAATGGTATATGGCTTTTTTTTGTTTGTCATTAGATTTAAATATTTAATGTATCAATTTTAGCTACAATTAAAATAATTGTTTATTCCCATAAAACTTTTTTTATCATATGTTATGTTATATACGGTATATCTTAAATCATTTGAATATCATGACGCGTTCTATGATAGTAAAATGATATTATCATAAGTTTTGAATGCTCTGCGAATGAAATGAATGCATAATGAGAACAATGAATGATATTGACTCCAAATTAAAATGACTGGACAATAAAAAATAAAAAGCATACAGAAAATATCATTAAACTTAGACCTACCCATGTTGTCATCACATGATGTCAAAGAAATAAAACGTACCATTTATATATAAAACGAGGTGATGCTTTACAAGTCAGTCATGTCTTAAAGTTTATCCTTCTTTTTTCCTCCTTCGTACATTTCATTTAATCATCTTAATTACCTTCTTGCATATGTTAACTATGATGATGAAGTCTTGCTTGACATTAAAAGGGATGAAGTTGATATTTCATGGTGTCACCAATCGTATACATGCATCATGTTATTTTCTTTCAATTAACACTTAGGTTAAAAGTATGATGAAATGGACCATAAAGTAAACCATAGAGTTTACATCATGTTGTTGATGTTGGACGTTTATTGTTGATAATGAACATTTGTAGTTGATAATTTGGTATTAGACGTGTTCTACATATTCTTCGTTTCGTCTAAAGTTTGAGTAGCTAAAAATTAAGATACCTTGTATTTAAGTTCCAATCTTTTTTGTGTGTGATTTTTTTGTTTGGGTGTCATCTGTTGGGAAACAATTTTTAAGCCCAGGGTAGTCATCTGTTGCATTAACTCACCCAAAATTAGAAAATAAATTAAATTAGTAAAATAAAAAATACTAAGAAAAAACTATAACACCCTCTAATGCAGAAAAAAACCTGAGGGAAACAATGAATAGAAAAACGGGACAACTCACTCTCTCCTTATACATGAAATTAATAATGTGTTGTGGTGACAATTTGAAATTTAGGTACATCATCAATTGTTTCTATAGGAAAAAGATTATACACTAAGTTAATATACCGATTTATATACAATAACGACAATAAATAACTAACATATTATCTACATTTAAAATATCATATCACAAATCCACAATATACCAAAAAAGATCTTATATTCTATTTCTAAATAACTTAATTCAAGAATATAAAATTTTATAACCCATCTGCTTTAATACTAAAATAGTACTATTGGAAATTCAATAAGCTTTTACACACACGATTAAGATCCAAATACGGGAAAAACAATTTAAATTACAATCACTTGACGTGATGACATATACCAACAAAATTATTATATCAATAATATAAACATATAATATAAAGATAAAAAAGAAAATACGTGACGATATTATCTTGTAAGCTAACAAGACGTGGTTGATTTTTATCTTCATAAAAAACAAATGTGATTAAAAGTTGATTGATTTGCCAAATGGTCCAAGCAAGCATGCTTCAATTCACCACCACAATATCCTACTGTTTATTTCTCAATCGAAAACCTTTTTCCTTTTCAAGATTCTTTCGACAACAAGGAGCAATAACATACGTAAAGGGGAGTGAAAGTTGGTTATATTTTCATTGAAAAGCAAGACGTTTGCGTTTTGAAATTGAGTGGCACGATCAGTGCTTACAACGTTGTGTCGATTTCACTTTTTAAAAAGGGTTTTCTTGGGTTTGAGCATATGTGATAATAGACTTAAACCTCGTGGTAAATATAAAACAAAAATATGTTTAGAGTTACGGTATACATAATAATAGATTGTTAATTATCAAAGTTTTTAGAATTGGACTAGTAAGTCACAAACTGCGTTCACAACTTATCAGATTAAAACTCTTAAATCGGCTTCATTATGATTAGTCGGTTGACAGTTGACACATACTGAATTAGTGGTTGGACTTGGTTTAAAAAAGTTATTTTGAATTCTTACTTAGTAATTAAATCATTAACTACTTCAGGTTAACATTCTCTGTATTTTGTTTGTTCCGGACTCTATTGTTTGTTAATGTCACACAACTTACAACATATAATAGTTTCATATTTTATTTTAATATATGTTAATAAGTTTTAAATTATTTATGATGTTATAAGGTTTTTGAAACGTATAAAATCACACTATCGGATACCTTAAAAGTCATGAAACATGAACTGTGTGATGATCGGAGACCATGATATCTATTAATGTTTTGTTTAACAAAAAAAGTTTTCATGACAATGTGAGAATTAAGTTCATATCAGAGATGACAGTAAACCGAACTCAATGAGAATACACGAAACCCGAGACGTTTGGGATGAATACAGGTCGGGAAAGCAACTATGGGCTTGTTTTTTAAAATAGGGTATGACAGGTAAGGATTATGCAATATAGCCGTTTACCCGACCCGATAGTCTGATTTAAACATATCATTTATTTGATTAAATACCTAATATAACTTTTGTTTTTAGCTTATTTTAATTTTAATTATATTATATTTATTTTTAGTTATCGTAACTATATTATATTATCCTCAAATTCCTGAATTTCATTTTCCCTCGTATTCAACCATTCTCCTAATCTGTTATTCGAGTAACTCGATAATTAGACTTTTGGTTCTTTTTTGAACCCTTGCCATGGCTGAAAAGAGTTAGCGAGACAACAACAAAATATATTTAGTCGGGCAGAGACATTGACAAAGAGATTTGGTAGAAATATAAAAGATGGATGGATAAACCTAATGGATGTCTTTTATGAAACTAATAGGTATACCTAACATCCGATGCGTAAATTCCCAATACATATTCAATAGGTTTTTGGGCAGGTATGCACTTTAAGCATGTATGGAGTTAGGATCACACAAAACCCATCCAAATAAATGTAAATAGAATCGCCTATTTCGGTAAGCTATTCTATTTTGTTTGGAGTCAATTATAATATTTATACTGTTTTATAAAGTTTTTAAGAATTGGAGGATGGTAATTTCAATATGAGACAAATTTTGATGCTTGTGATATGTGATTTATGTAATAATTTTTAATTTTATTACCATTTAATTATTTTTTTCTAATTAATAAATTAGCTAATGCGCATGACATTATTTAATTAACTACATCATATATTATCTATTTAGTTATTAAGTTATTTACTTATAATCAATAATCAATAATCAATAATATTTATTTAGTTTTCACTAAAATTTATATCCATAAACATATTTAATTATTTAATTATAATCAATAATATTTATTCGGTGTTCATTAAAGTTTGTCATTTGAATTTTAAGTTCTCTTACGGATTAGTTATGTATCGGAGTTACATGGATGTAGAGAAGTATAAAACTGGTTGAAACCAGGTTAGAAACCGGTTTTGAAACCGGTTCGGGTTGAGTCAACAAAAGTCAAAAATGGTTTTTCTAAGAACCGGTTAAAATGAGGGGAATGACCAGGTCTAAATCAGGTTTGAATCCTAGTTGAAACCGGTTTGATTTGGGCTTTATCAGGTTGAAACCAATTTCACCGGATAGGGTTGAAACCGATCCCAAACCTACGGGTTGAGTTAGGGGCGTGTTTGAAAACAACTGGGTCAGGTTGTCGGTTTTAGTTATCAAACCAATTTTTTTGTCAATATCTACATACATGAGAGAAATATGGGTTCGAATAATGGTTTGGATTTAAATGGAGTTCTTGGGCCTTTTACAACATATCTGCGAATAGACTTGCACAAAAAAACCGGGTACGGACCCGACCCGGTGTACCCGACCCGGACCCGGGTCCGGGTACAACCCGGTACCGGGTGTACCCGGTTCGTATCCGGAATAAACCGGCGGTTTCAACCCGGTTTTGGATTTTTTTGAATTTCTAAAACCCTACCCGGACCGGACCCAACCCGGTCTAAACCCGAAGTGAACCCGGTATTGGACCCGATATTGAACCCGGTATTGGACATAAAAAAAGAAAAAAAAATTAGAAAAATAAACTAAACCCGGTATTGGACCCGGTTCCGGACCCGACCCTACCCCACCCTGGTATGGCGGGTAGGGTTTTCCCGCAAGTGAACCCGACCCGGGTTCACCAATACCCGGGTACAAAAAAACCCGACTGGACCGAACCCGGTTTGAACCCGGTTCCGGGTTCGGCCCAAACCCGATTTGTGCATGACTATCTGCAAACAAGGTTCTTAAAAAGCCATGTATGTTAATAGTCTGGGCTTATGGAAGATCCATTATAATATTGTTAGTTTTTGTATATAAGCAACTCGTGAAATAATTACTAGTTATTCGATTATACCGAACAAACATATATATCTAAAGAAATCACACTTTAAGATTTGAAAAGATAGATGTGATGTCAAATCTTATTTGAGAATAAATATTCTATTAGATAACGAATACACATTTTAACTTTAGATGCATCCAAAACTTGTTGATAAAATATAAGTTCAGATGTTTTCCAAAATATAAGTTCAGACATTTCTCAAAGCATTATCCTGATAATTCTCTTATCGACATATGGTGTAAATATGTCTTAAAAGTAAATCACATTAAAATCCGCCATTCCATGTTTGTTTACATATTTAAATTTCTAGGGCTCTACGACTTGCCTAGCCCTATCAATACATTAATCGTGTCTTGACGTTTCTTTTTTTAACAACTTTTTTACGCAACTCGTACTTTGATATTTGAATCATCAATCTCACTGGGAGTGAAATCTACCACCATACCCTATATCCCCCCCTTACCAATCCATTAAATCCGATCCTAGTGTCTTATTTAACTAAGTTTCTGTTACTTTACAATTTAAAAATCTGAAAAACATTTTAAATACAACAAGATATGTTTTAGAAGAATATGAGGGTAGGTATTAAACCTCGTGAGTGGTGGGATGGGAGTTATCTATGTCAAATCACGCTCACACACGCACCGCGCTAAGCGTCCAAGAGAGGGGCGTGATTGTTGGTGTCTTGACTTGAGAACTCACTCACATACGTGGGAGGGTCTGAATTCAATTGTTTTACCTTTTGATTGTTACACAACAGTCCTATATGTGTATATGTGTGTGAGTGTGTTTATACGGGGGAGGGATCAAATGAGAACTCATTTTTTTTGCGAGAACTTTAGGAACCAATCTCAGCTACTAGTTTTTAATGACAAAATTGTAATTAACAAAAACTTATTAAAAAAATTATAAATCAAAAGCATAAAAATTAAAATAATAAAACGACAAAATTGTTTCTTTCATTTTCCTCTATCATAAAAAAAGAATAAAAATTTTATAAAAAATAAAAAAAAATCCCTTTTTTTACGAAATTAATTTTACTTATGTGTAATAATGAATTTATACATGTGCAAATCCGATATTTCACATGTGTATAAGTAGATTTACACATGTGTAAATAACACCTGGATAATTTTTTTAAAAAAAGTATATCAATATGGTAGGCGTTGAAAAGATAAAAAATACTGAAATTAATGATGAATTTTTTTTTTGAAAAAATAATGTTTGCAAAAAAAGTTATGAACGTTTAAAAAAAATATGAAATTGACATGTGACTAAAATATATGGTTGATATTGGTTCATATAGTTCTAAAAATGGTTTTGAAGATAATCCTACCATATATATATGCTTAAATCTGGTTATACACATATGTAATACTGGATTTACACATGTGTAAATCCAGTATTACACATGTGTAAAACGAATTTCGTAAAAAAACAAGATTTTTTTTATTTTTTATAAATTTTATTTTATTTCTTTATGAAAGAGGGAAACTAGGGGAACATTTTTTTTTTAATTTTTTTATTTTTACGTTATTTTTTGATTTATAAAATTTTTAAATATGTTTTTGTTAACTAGAATATTGTTATTTAAAACTACTGGTTGAGATTAGTTCTTACAGTTCTCACAAAAAAATGAGTTCTCATTTGATCCATATATATATATATATATATATATATATATTTGAAAATCAAAATTCTTTTTATAAATACCTTATTTATCTTATTTCTTTGGGACAATTACATATTTCTCCCTCTAAACTTGTGAAATTACATATTATCCCAAAGCATCAACATCTTAAACCACTATATAGTTTCTCAAATAAATCTTTGTCTCTCGTTACCCCATTATCCTCCATAATCATTAACACCTCAAACCACCACCAAAATAGTTGGCCACCCACACAACCTCAAATTGCCTAAGCAAGAATTGATGACGGGAACATAATCTACAAAGGCTACATTAACCCTAAACTAAAATTGACACAAATTGCCATCATCATTGTCAACACAAGGGTTTACAAGTCCCCCCCCC
>BJCM01087600.1:0-20708 GCA_018326385.1 Flaveria bidentis
TGGGGAAGAACACTATCAAGTATGTGGGCCATTTGGAGATCAATGTGTTGTAAACATGAGTCAGAGAAGCTGTGCATGTAGAAGATGGGAACTCACTGGCATACCATGCAAACATGTAGTGGTAGCCATCTGGAATAAAGCTGCAAATGGACAATCAGTTGGCTTACCTGAAAGCCTTTTGAATCCTATTTACAGGATGGAAAGGTGGAAAGAAGTTTACAGGTTTAAGATCTATCCAATTAATGGTAAATCAATGTGGCCAAAATCCCAAGTTCTAACAATTATCATACCACCTATTTATCATAAGCCTGTTGGGAGGCCAAGAAAGGCAAGGAAGATATCAACAGTGGAGTTAGAGGAGGTGACACAAGGTGGGAAGTTGTCAAGGAAAGCAACATTAGTGACCTATGGCAAGTGTAAACAAACAGGCCACAATAGCAGCACTTGCAGATGACAAAGCTAGTTTTGTGTAACTAGTCTTTTGGTGGTTTATGTTTTATTTAATGAATGGTATATGGTTTATGTAATGAACAAACTTTATGGTGTATTTTGATAACTGTGATGGTGTCTGTTTTATGTGTATGTTGAAAGACTTTGTTGATTGTATGGTTTTAATGCAATATAATGGTTTATGTTTGGTTAAATGCATTTGTAATTTATAGTTTTGATTGAATTGAATTCATGTAATACATATTTATGTACATAACTATATTCTATTTCAATTGTAGTAATATTGTCAAACATAAAAGAGGAAACAATATATGATTCAAAACATTGATTGCATATCCCATAAGCATAATGAAACAATAGATTAGTCCCAAAACTTTACATTTGCTTACTACATTTGCCTAATACAAAATCAGTTGAAAGACATTAGCTTAGTACATTTTCATAGCAACTAAAAACACAACAATCCCAATCTAGGTAATAAACAAAGACTTCTTCCATTTCCTTGATTCAGCTTGACTAAGTTTCAGATTTTCTTCAAGTTCATTTTTTGCCTTCAACAGACCTGGAATAATCAACACTGATCTTTCACACATTTGCGGATCAAACCATCCTATGAAACGACAATTTGACCCCTGCATTAAAATAGAACTTTTATAGATAAATGGGGATGAAGAATAACAAAAAAAGTAAGCATTAAAGACGAAGGAGACTTACCTTTTCAGGACATCCATAGAACCGACGGCCAGGATTTCTAAGGGTCCACGAGGTTCTTAGAACAGCTTGCCTACCACACCAACAATACACCATAATTGTGAAGAGTAAGAACCCTAATTTCAGTGGAGAAGAATATGGGGGCATCAGTCCGTTAAAATATAAAAGGACGAAATTACCCCTCACGTGAGAGGGGCGTGAGTGGGGTTAACAGCATTTTTTAACGGAGGTTAGTACAAATGGTATTAAGTGAAAGTAAGTTCAATAAAAAAGATAGCCAGTGTAATTTTGAAAATTAAAAGAGAAGATCCATAATTTTAGACATACTTAAAGGACAATTTCTGTAATTTAGTCTAATGATTATAATAGCTTTCACAATTCATTATTTATTTTTATTTTTATAATTATATTAAATTATATTTTTTAATTAAAAAATGTTCTTATGTATTTATTCTTATATTTTATCTCTAGTCCACTAACAACCATTTTAAAAAATATATAGAGGTTGTACCGTGTTTTTTAAAATATAGAAAAACACGGTACAATCCTCATCAATTTTCTAACTATGTCACTCACAATCACTCACAACCATTCCTATAACATAACGCACCCAATCACATATATATGAGAAACGAGCTGTGAATACTTTAAGTGATTGTGAGCGAAAAAAAAAGAGAATTTTATGAGGATCGTACCATGATCCTCTATTTTTTTTAAATATGCGGTACAACACCAATAAGTTTTTTGATATTTACTAAAGTAGTTAATAAAAAAAATAATAATAAAAATATAAAAGTATTAATATAATATAAAATAGAAAATTAATATTTTTAACGAAATACGAGAGAAAAAATAGAAATGTGTGAATGCTCTAACTGTTCTATGAAAGAACGGGAGACGTTAAGAACCAGCCTTCACCCTACTGGGTGACATGCCTAAACAATTTCTAGAAATCTTTATCAAAACATTTATATCTTTAAAAACCCAAAAATTCAATATTGAGTTAGAAGTCACAAACATTAGGCTAACTGGCTAAGCCATGACATGTTTATAATAGTTTAGAGAAAATTCATATGTTTAAGTCCACACTCGATGTTTAGTAAACCAGTTGACCCTAACATTATTTTCTATAGTAGACTCTAACCATAAAACAATAAACCTTTCAAAGTTGTGTTAACATATTTTGGTTTTGTACAAAACTCACAAACCATCAAAAGTTCATCACTACACCTTCATCGATGTTGTTCGTATCTTCTTCAACAACTAACTCAAATGCCTTTTATTAATAATTACAATCGGTTACAACCAAGGTAGAGAGAAGCTATAGTCCATACACTAATTCTTCAATGTACCAGTAACTCTAAAGCGAAAACAGCTGCTACATGAACACATACATTGATTGATGAAAAGCCAACTCCAATCACCGGTCACATCTACATTCGATTCGATCTACCGCGGTTGATGAATCGGCCTCGGGCTCACTTTCACGTTCACGATCTTCGGAGCCTTCTCGTACAGCCTCGGCGACTCAACCGCACGAGCCTTACGCCAGTTCGACAGTCTCGCTAGAATCAAATCGTTACGATCTTTCTTCTTTTCTGCAAACGGAAAACACAAATTCAAAGCCAGATCTGATACGATTAACTAGTAGATTGATCAATCGATTTGTGGTTTCAAACGTTGTTGATCAATCGAATCCAGATCTGATACGATTAACTAGTCGATTAGTGATTTCGAACATTTTTTTTATCAATCAAATCCAGATCTGATACGATTAACTAGTCGATTGATCAATCGATTTGTGGTTTCAAGCATTTTTGATCAATCAATATGTGATTTCAAACACTATTGACCAATCAAATCCAGATCTGATACGATTAGCTAGTCGATTGATCAATCTGTGATTTCAACCATTTTTCATCACTCAATCTGTGATTTCAAACATTTTTCATCAATCAATACGTAGTTTCGTACATTTTTTATCAATCAATCAATGATTTCAACATTTTTATCAATCAATCAATGATTTCAACATTTTTATCAATCAATATGTGATTTCAAACATTTTTCATCAATCAACTTGTTATTTCAACATTTTTCATCAATCAACCTATGACTTCAAACATTTTCATCAATCAACTTCTGATTTCAACATATTTTATCAATCAAAGTATGAATTCAAACATTTCAGATCCATTTACCTTCGACTCCACGGATTTCACCGTCGACAGCTGGCAAACACAAATCTTCATCCGGAACAAAACAATCGTAATCATCAGAAACGTCAAACAACGACTCCGAGAAGCACTCACGAAGCCAGTAGTCTCGAAACGAAGGAGACGACTGAACGAGCGACCACCACTGATCGGAAAAGTCCTCCACGTTCCGATACGCCGCCGGTACGAACATCGGAGCATTCGGATTCAAAGCTGATGACAACATTCCATTCTCACGATGAATCACATCCATTCCCATTCACCTTCACAAATGTTTCAGAAGAAAATATCTCACAAGTGAGAGTACTCAAACACAGTGATGAACTAATGATATTTATTTAGGTGGGTTTGTATAAAGGGGCATGAATGTGGAGGATATTACAGAATTGACACTGTTAAGTTATTGACGTTAACGTTTGCCTCCGTTAAAGTTGAAATGAAATTACAGTATTGTCCAGAAAGGATGGTTTGAACGGCGATAAAAGACGGGGTTAAAATGGACTTTTACGCGGATGGTTCTGGAGAGATCCTTATCTTTTTAACGCCAGACACGTCATTGTTCTTATCCAGTTTAAATATTCTCACGTTCTTTTGTACTTTCGGCGCATAGTAAATGTTATTAAAATGAATCATTTAAAAATTATTATATAAACTAGAATTCAGTCTCGGATTGCGGCGGGGAATGTAAATTCATGCAAAGTTGTACAAATATCAAAACATTGTCAACAACAATTAACACTATAAAACTCGTATTAAAAAAGAAATAAAAATGAAAATACTACAACCGAACGTAAAACATACGTAAAAACTATAAACCACACACGTGAACGTAAAACAATTAAAAACAATAACTTAGTTGATCTAGGACTCATGCGTAGTGATAGGATCGTTAAACGAAAAAAAATTGGCGTAAAACGTTAAACCACACGCGTACGTTGCGGTATGTTAACTCGTAAAATTTAGACCCAAATGTAAAACTGAAATTTGTAAAAGATGAAAATTCAAGGGACAAAAGTTTAAAATAAAAAAATATAAGAGTTTAATTGTAAAAGATATAAAAAAATTAAGATTAAAGTCAAATTCACGATTAAACAAAATACACAAACGGATGTACCAACCTCTAAAGCTATACATACAACTCACAGTTGAAATAAAAATGTTAATAATTAGTAATATATAATGGATTGTGCAACTACGATATAAAGAAAATTTTATATGCTATAGATTGTCAAGGTGATTTCAGTTTCTATCTTCTATATTTTTATTATATGTACGAGCGTGTAACGTGTACACTTAAAAGGTTGAGATGATTTTTTGATTTGATTTCATAGCTATCAAATGTCATAACTTAAAAGGTTGAGACGAATATTTGTTTTGAACATAGTAAAATATTGACTTGCGTTAAAGTTAATGATTTAATGGTCTTTTAATTTTTGGAATGCTCAATAATGTAGGCTGATATTCTAAAATTGATTTTGTTAAAGTTGATCTAACACATTAATGATAAATTTACACACGGAGCCACTAAGTGTAAACTTTTATTTTACGATTATGTATGTGTAAGAATAACAAATTTGAGATAGACCCGTTAAGGATTAGAATTAAATATCTTATGAGCCGGATTGTATCTCCTTCCCTCTCATATTCTTTATTAGTTTAGTACCCGTGTGTTACACGGTTTGTTGAAATAACAATACCTTACTACATAGCTACACAATCAATGAAACAACTCATAAATAATGGAAGTCATTACTTTGATTGATAATAATATAAATACACATTAAGAGAAGTAAATATTTCTTATAAATCTCTAAAAAAAACTCATACAATACAATATTTATTGTCTTATTAGTTACCTTAACGTTTTTATCTAATATTGGTATTTTGATATTGTCTCTGCTCATACTCTTGATAATGCAAGTAACAATAGTCTCTAAGTGTAAACCAGTTTCTTTAAATGCAATCAAAAAATTTACAATAAGATAGGATGTTGCATCTCTTGATTGTTACTCGTGTGTTGCTACGGTTGTCCCCTCATCAGCTCCTTCAAGCAACCATTGGTCAAACGTACTCGCGTGCTGCGATGGGAAGACGTCGCTATGTAGAGGACACGAAGATCTTTTTTCAAACTCAAGCTTCACACCTAATTATCAAATAAACACTCTCGAGGAAGATAATTTTGCAAACATAGTGGAAACACAATATGACTAAATTGAAAACCTTACTAAAAAATTACAATAACCATTATTTGTTTTAATTATTAATATCAGAACCAATCTATCTTATGCATAAGTGGATATTTCAAATCCAGATTCAGGTTTCTAATTTCCACACATTCCACACATACGAAAGAGTACCATTGAAAGAATTGTAGACCTTGATATTTAGCAAACAATAGTCTTCAACTTAGTCAGCATTGAAAAGTAACTAATTACGGGTTAGACCATGAGTCAAGTCGAAGTTTACAAATTTCATTTCAGATTCAAAAGCCTCGGTTTAAAGTACAACCTTACCAATTACCATGTGATAAAATACTCATATAATAGATTGATACTTATGATTTTTTTACAGAACTACAAAGATTATGCACTACACTATATGGCATATTCAGAATTTGATGGGGTCTATCTAATCAAGATGAACCAATAACATAAAACACACCCTGCAGAATGAGAAATGTTTTGTTCTTTAGTTTTTGTGGTCTTTTTGTTGACAAAAGTTTACGAGGGTGGTGGCACCGCCATATAAGCAACCTACACGTTAAATCAAAATTTATGAAAAAGAGTCTAACATCTTATTTTTTAAATTGAAGGTGTCTTCAACTTCTAAAGTAATTAATCATGAAAGCAAAGTTGGTATGTTCCCTTTGTGACACACAATTCTGATAAAAGAATAATGCTAATGACCCATATTTTAAAAATAAGTTATACTATGATAATAGGCCCACACTTGATATTACAAAACCTATCTAAAAAAACCAATTTCCTTAACTAATTTGACCCCGACTCACAAAAGTCATAAAATCCACACAAAAATTCAAAATACAGCAAAGCTCAATACATATGTCACACAATCCAAAAAAAGAGCTCATTTTATTTGATTAATGATAATGGAGCTTTGTCGTTTGAATACAAAAGAAACTTAAAATCAACAATTTAGTACCTTACACACACATAAGCCTTAACACATGCAATACACCTTACGATTGCACACAGTAAAAAGAATGAAGAACAATAATTTATAACTTGTAAATAATGATGTTTAAAGGCACATATATAGCAAGAAATGTGATACTAATGTCAAACACACCTTGCATTGGAAATTATTATTATAAAAATATAGTTCTATTTACAATTACTATGCAACTACATTAGATTTTGATAGCACCAAAAATTACACATTTTAGTTGAACCAATTTTGAGCAGATCTAACCACCGGCTGCCCAATTTGCCATCTCTAATTAAACACAGGGATTCATGTCATTAATAATATGAAGCCGATTGAAGGAAGAATATACAACCATATGAAGTGGCAACGTACCCTACAATTAAAACAAATCGTGTTTGAAATTGTAAACCAAATCATATTAGAAGATGAAGAACATAAGTCTTACAGTCGAATCAAAAGAAACAAAAACAGAAAGATGAACCAAAAGGCGATTGAACAACAAAGTGGTGCTTGAAAGTGTAAAGCAAATAGTTTTTTAACATTGTTCCTGGTCTGGTCTAAAGATTTTGACCTTCATGGTCAATATTTAATAGGAATTGCTCAAATCAACAATAAAAGGATGACAAAGAAGAAGAATTCGGGTATCACTTATCTTGGATGGAGGACCTTAGTAGATAACGATCAACAACAAGGCGGTCATGGGTTAAGATTGGAGAAGTTGGTTAGCATTTTCTTTAAAAAAGCGATTTTGTGGAATAAATATGAAAGATAGACAAAAAGGGTATCCATGGATCAGCCCATGGGTTCCTAGACCCATGTGAAGAAACATATGGAGAACTTGGTTTAGGCGGGAAAAAGAAAAGAGAATGATACTTTAGATGATTGCCATGTGGAAATAGAAACATTTGTTTATTAGTATGTATATATAGAATAGATATCTTTACATACATTCATTCGCATGAAAAAAACTAGGATGGTAATAACGAGTGTGGATTTGAATCGAAAGCTCCTCTCCTTCACGATAGGACCTAAGTTTATTTTCTCATGCTTTTACAACATTCTTATATATGTAAACTTCATATCTATCATTGATTATAATCTTCACCTGCCTATTGTTATTAACATACTTCTGCATCATTGTAAAAATACAAGTTGTCATGTAAATTTATCTAGTATTATTAATTATTGGACATTTAATATGTGAAACTTGTGTGATTTTTTAGATAGTATTAGCCTTGAATCAATTGCTTTCTTCGGTTGATATACATAGCTTAACTTTACATGATTTTGATTTTGTATTGAAAAACAATTAACTCTAGAAACCTTGTTATCAACCCTACAAATTGATCAACTAACTTTCCCGCTATGACTAACTCTTAACAAATAATTAAAAGTAAGTGCCAAGTTGAATATCGTCCTTATTCAATCCGACATCAATCCTTTCATACTCATAAATAAACCAACTCCCACCTCACACCTTAAGGTACCCGCCTCTAGCCTTCATGGTCGGGGTAACTCAACAAGAGGGTTGAATATAGAAACTGTAGTGTTTGGTCCCTTTGCCAAGCTATTTCCACCCTCATGACATGCCTTATAGTCGTCGGTCCAATCCAACCCAGCCAATTAGGGTTGGTTACTCCTTTTTTTATAAAAGGGCAACCCATACACATGAGATTCTCGCATTCACATGGTCTAAGAGGAGTCAAGCCCAACTTGGGTCTAATGTAAACATTCTTGTCTTGTATTTCTATAAGAGTTTGTTTTCACGACTCAAACTCATCACTTTCACGTTATATGACATGATGACCTCAATCTTACTATTGTTATAACTTATAAGTTGTGAGAAGGGTGATAAAGGAATTAAACCATGATGTGATTCTAATGTGAACACACTACTAATTAGTATCCGCTAAATAAAAAATCTTCTACAAAAACGTATCTTCTCTTAAAATATAGTGAGAGAACACATAAATTAAATATGCACAATAACATGCAAAAAGTGGTTTACTCCTGATTTTTTTTTTAAATTGAGTTTAGAAAGAGAGGGTTGACAAAAGGGGATAGTCTCGTCAGATTTTGACTTGAAGGATACCCGCTCTTGTCAGGGGCGGGTTTTGCATCTCGATTAGCATACCCACTGTTTGACCAATGTTTGATGTGATTGCATGGAGAGACCACACTATGAATCGTCCGATTTACTTACCCAAACAATCTCAACCACATATTTTAAAAGTCAATTTTAAAATAGGTATTTTTAAAAAAATCAATTTTTTAAAACAAAAAAATAATTAAATCTGTGAGTTATAATAAGGAAGTTTTAAAAAATAACATTTTATACCGTTTGTTTTAAAACAATTTATTTATTTTTTTCTAAAAAAAGTTTTAAAAACAAAATTTTATAAAATTGATATCACTGTTTTATTATTTATAATCATTTCTTATACGTAATATCTACCATATAATATTTTAGAATATCATTTTATAATTAATAAATTTTATTATATTAATATTTTATTTTATTCAACCCTTGTAACACACGAGTTACTAAAGCTCGAACTAAAATTTTATTATATCATTTTAATTATTTTTTGTTTTAAACATTTGACTTTTTAAAAATACAAATTTTAAAATTGACTTTTTAAAAGGTGTGGTTGAGATTGTTGGGGTAAGTAAATCGGATGGTTCATAGGACTTGGAGAACCCGCCCTTGCCAAGGGCGTGGTCTCTCCATACAGTCACATCAAACATTACATCAAACATTGGGTACGGTGATCGAGATACAAAACCTACCCTTGACAGAACGGGTACCCTTTAAATCACTTGGTGTGAAGCCTTGGAGCTTACGTTAGAAGAGCAAAAGGCCGGGCCCTCTTGTCAACCCTCTCTCTAAAAACCCTATTTAAAAATATATATATATATATGTTTACTCCTTGACTAGAACTCATTTTCTTTTGTGCCCCGTTTGACCAATGGGATTAACGGGCTTAAAGCATGATGTGATCATGCTACGTCGTTAAGGTAAAATGAATTATCTTTAATAAAACGAATTAGGTGGTTTTATGTATTAAATATACACTTCTGACTACTTTTGCCCCGTTTGACCAATTTCTAAAATTTGAGATAGAATCTAACCCAAATCAACCAATGAACGGATTCCAAATCAAATGAATTGTATTCAGAAAAGTTATGTAGCACAACCTGTGAAGATTAGTATGTATATCCGAGTATGAATCGGTCAATCGATCAAAATTTGTTCCCATAAGGCTAAAGGCAAAAACTATGCAACGACTGTTGATATTTAGCCTCTATCTATATCTTCATCTTGTGGTGCATATAATATGCTCAAACTTATAATGTAACTACAATAATGAGCATATAATGTAATGATAATAAAAAAGAAATGGTAAAGCCGTTCCTTACGTAAATGCCTTCAGCAGCTACAGGTTGACAGACAGTCATCATCTCATTGACTGTTGATTTCAATTTCATCAACACCAGCTTCTTCTGTAGTGTTGCAACCTACTGCAGCAGGATTTGCAGATTCTGTTGTTTGGTTTGTGGATGACTCACTTTTTTGAGCTTGTAGACCCGTAAATCGTGCAAGATCTATCCATTGCTGCAGAAAGACGAGTTATAGAAAGTTAAATTAAAGATATAATATATGCAGCTTCTTATAAGTGGAAAACAAACATCGAAAACTCAGCTTCACTAGTAAGTAGAGCTGGCAATTTCAACTCATTTTCTAGTGAATGGTCAAACGAGTTGAATAAAAATTCTGTATCAACCCGAGTCAGTTATAGCTTGTTACCCAACCTGCCTGACCCGCTGCCAGTTTCGACCTCTATTAATGATCTAACAGGGCTGTTGGACCCATAAAGATAATTTTAACATGGAATGCGAATCTGAATATAACCTGTGTCCCCCAGTAAGAATTGATCGTCCGTGCCACAAAGGATAACATATTTACAAATAGTGCTTGATCAGCAAACATATCTGAAACACGATGCTCCACCAGTCCAGCGATAATCTGCAATATTGAGTTGCACTTGAGTTAATACCAATCCATGGAAATAAAAATAGTTAAAAGTACAAGTGGCAAGATAGGACGGCTTAGGTAATGGGTTAAAACAGGGTCGGGTAGAAACTGTTAAGTTGTGGGCTCCGACCCATCTCGGTTGGGCCCGGTATTAACTGAAGACAGAATTAGGAGATTAAGGGACGGCCGCCCTAAAGCCCAGTTTGCTATTTTAGGCAAAGAGTGTTAACCCTAATCGTTTAGTTGGTATAAATATATCTCTTGTACTTGTAAACATTTATCACCACAATAAAAGAAAACCCTAGTTGCCCCAAGTGGACGTAGGTTACACACCGTAACCGAACCACTATAAATCTCGTGTCTTGCTCTATTGTTTTTATTATTGTTCACGTGATTGTGTTCGTGTGTTTGAGCTATTTGATCCTAACAGAAACTAATCATTCAGTAGGGGTCAAAACAAGCTAAGCCAAGTTAGGTTGATCGGCAAACATTATTTTTGCTCTTTTTAGAAAAATATAAATAATTAATGTGTTAACTACAATTACATAAATACTATTATTACATATATAACAGTATTACAAAATTGGATACCTGATACCGGAGATTAGCTGATGTCCCAAGAAAGCCACTATAAACAACCGCAGTTTTCACAATTGGTGATCTTTTATTCTGTTGTGTATTTACAAGGGCGGGGTTAAGAAGCTTGCGTGCAGTGTACAACACATTTGAGGCAGCCACAGCTCCAATACTAGAAATGAATCCGACACCAGCAAGTTTCAAACCACCAACAACCACAGAAGCAACTCTATGGCCAACATTCCAGTCCTTCCCAGCAAGTGTTTTTTGAAATGCATTATCGGGTATGGACCCCAAAAGGCCTGTTAGTGCATCTACACTATTGGCCCCATTAGCATCATCAGCGAACGAAAGAAATGATAATGTAGGGGCTGGAAGCCATACTGTGAAGAAATCAACTACTATTCCTCTTAAGGTGTCTGTCATGACATAATCAATTTCTTCAAAGAACCTTCCTTTCCTTTTCTGATATTGTGCCATGATGGTAGTGGTTATTGATATTGTTTCCTCTATGGCTAATCTGTTTAAGAATTTGGGATCTGCCAATAATCTCTCTCTAAAACCCTGGTATTTAAGGAGAGTGAGATACCATTCTTATAAGAATGACAAATTAGTTCTACACAGACAATTACCTGAAAATTATGAGTAAGTTCTGATAGAAGAGGGTACTGCTCCAGATCAAAGAAATTCTGCAGTACTTCTGGGGATACCAGACCAAGATCCAGTCCTTTTTGGATATCCTGATAAAGGTACAACACGATGTTACTATGTAATATGTATATATAACAATTTCGACCCACCCATTTGGGTTATTTTTAGTTCAAATGGGTCAGATTAAAATTTAAACTAAAATGATCAAACGGGTTAGAAGTTGGCCCAGGTGTAATTTTTAATCAGCTCCTGAATGTTTTAGTCAATGATTTAGGTTGTTCTTGTAATAATATTGTTTTCGATAATCAACTTCATGCACTAGTAAGCAAGTGTTCTAAATGGACATAAAGCATTTTTGGGCCAACCTGACCATTACTAAAATTGACATTCTTCACCAATTATCCAACACTCCAACAGTCATGCCACCTCTAATAAAATGAGTGGTTTAAAGTTCAAAATATCTTTATCTGTGCCAACTTCAATGGAGATATCAAAAGATTTTTTAAAGCATATCTGATTAACAAAAACAAGAAAAGAACCTAATTTGTAACTGAAAATGAGTCCACTAACCTGTGGCAGAGCATCTCGCCTTCTGCCAGCTGCATTCATGACTCGGGCAATCTCAGCACGGTCAAAGCAATTCCTGGTGCATGGTCTGGCAGCAGAATACCATAAAAAGTCAGCAACAGGAACTTCACCCTCTCTTCTTATATACTGCCTTTCAGGATCAAGCAATATAACTGTTTGATTTTTCATTTGCATCTTCCTTGCAATTCTTGCAGGTAACCCAGTCCCTCTTGACCCGTAAGCAACATGGCTTGCACCGGTCACCACCACCAGCATTCCAGCAGTTCCACCATTTGTAACTGCCTGTAAAATTATCTGAGACATGGTGTACTCCTCAACAACTCTAGCTTGTGCAGATAGATAAGAGCTTGGCCCAAAAGGAATAGATTGGGTTGGGAAGTTAATTTCTTTTGAGGGTCTACGTGAGATGGATGTAAAGCCAGAAATAAACCCTGAACCAGCTGGAGGAGTATAAGCTTTACGTTCAGCCTTTGAAAGCCCACGAATACCATCAGCTTGAACAGTCCTAAGGACCTGGAGACAAATCATGAAAATTATTAAGTAGTGTACCATCAGCTTAGATCATACCATTAGCTTGAACATATCCTAGAGGTGGCAAAATGAGAGGGAGGTTGGGTCAGGTAATGAGTCAAATGAGTGTCTTTTGTATGTGTTGGGTTGGGTTGACAGGAAAAGGTACTCCAAACTCTAATTGATAATTTGTATTTTATATACTTATGTACAATTACATGACATGATTATTACAATGTCAATTGAGCTTTTGAAACACACAATTTAGTAAGTTGTATGCACTAAAAGTACCCATTAGAAGAGTTTACATCCATTTAAATTATTCGACTTTTGATTTTACCCATTGACCCATAGAGATGATACAGAATCAACCCATTCAAGTAAATGGTTCAAAATTGTCATTTCTACCCTATATGTACATTGATTCGTCATATGGTTCTTGCCAGCAAAATGGGTACCTTAAGTGGTGTGCCACATGCAATTAGTCGGATTCCATTATCACGACAGTAGTTTAGAAGAGGCTCATATTCCTGCCACCGCTGAGGTGGCCAATGTGATACAAATGGCTTTAAGGTCTCTCCATCAATTCTGTCATTCATAATTGGTTTCAATATTGAACATTAACCAAAACCGAATCAATAAACAGGGAATATATATGTAAATAGATATGGTGTGTGCTCCTTGTAGGCCAATAGATGTTAAAATGTTTAAAAACTTTAACTCCTATTATACACTATGTGTACTTAAGGTGGATGCTTAGGTCAAACTTTGAAGTTCAAACAGATTTTAAATGGTGAGAATGTAAGTAAATACTCATACACCCATTGTAAAGTCAAGTCCAAACAGGTTCCCTGTATATGAAATCCAGATCTATAGCAAGATGAAATCTTAATTAATACCACAAACCCATTAGAATATACTACAAGTAATCACCAAAGTCCACCTTTAGCATCTATTTGCTGACCACGGTAACTATATATTACCCATCATGCAAAGTAGTCATGAGGAGCAAAGGGCGATGCATATTACATTAGTAACCAATTCTACAACCATTAAAGCATTATGAACCCAACCTATGGAAACTCCTTAGATGACCATAAAAAGTACTGTCTACGAGTACAAGCTATGAAATTGCAATTTTCCAGTAATGTTTATTCAGACCAATTGCATTGGTGCGGCAGTTCATGTTTCTTATCCTGAGAGCTTGAAAACCATTTATCCTACAAAACCTAGAAGCCTTGCATTTTCAACTTATTAGGGACAGTGTTGGACAGATCAATGATCTTACTGATGTATGGACCATGACATCCCTATTACAGAACAACTTCCCTAGAATAGAGTTTCAAGTGCAGCAGTTCTCTAGTTTATCATGTTCAATAAGCAATACTTTCAAAAAGTATATACCCTAAATAGTGGCAAAACCGCAAAAACATGTAGCTCGCAGTGATCCATCGATCTCTATCTAGCAATTCCGATGCTTTTGTTTATAGGCATATAGTTAAAAACTCGAATGAACAGGCTTTTTGATCATTATCGCAAACAAATTAAACTAAGAACCATGTTTCCTAGCTAAAGATTTTCGGCTTCAAATAACCTTTGATAATTACCAGCATCAACTCTTACCATCTGTCTACTTTACTTCTCATTTCCTACAGTTATCATTGTTTGCTTTAACTATTTTGCTGATGCTGACTCCCAAATTGCTCTTATTAATCACTTTTTCACAACATCAAAACATCAAATCGATATAGTACAGTAATGCTAGTAATCAAGAGGAAACAAAAACAAAACAAACCTTTTATCAATGAACTGATTGAGTTGTTCTTGCAAATCAGCTGGAAATGCTTCAATCGCCAACGTAATCTGCCGATTCGCCTCCGCACACCTCTTCGCCAAACTCCTCACAATCTCCACCTCCAATTCCTTATCATCTCGCGTCGGAACTTGCTCCGCCTCCCCTAAATACACTATCCGACCATTCATCACCTTCTCCCACACCTTCCCCTTGTCTTTCCCCACCGCCATCGGCTCTCCGATCACCGTCGCATCGTAAATCCTCGAGTTTATCACCTCCTCCTTCTTCACCTCCACCTTCACCGCTTCCGATTTCACCTCCGTCGCTGAAACCGGCGCAACCGTAACCGCTGTCTCCTCCGCCCTCGCCACCGCCGATCGGAGCGCAAAAGCTCCGATCGCAATCAACGGCGTCACCAGAACATCTCGTCTTCGAGCTGAACCTACGCTACTACACTCCTCCTCCGGACTCCTCCGGTGAACGGCGTTGATGCTGACGTGGCTACGGCGTTTGTTTGTGGTTTCCGGCGGAGATAGCGGGTGGTGGATGCGAATACGCGGTGGCGTTGGGTGGTGGTGGTGGTGGTGGTGGTGGATGAGAGTGTGGGCCTTCATCTCCGGCGATAATCTCCACCGGCGTTTGTGCAGATTTGCGGTTCAGAATAATAATAATATTAAGAATTAAGATGGAAGGTGATTGGTTCATACGTTTTATTATTTCTGGTTTTTGTGAATTGAGTTTTCTGACGTGGCAGATATGAGTGATGTGTATACACGTCAATATTATGTGGCATGTGTACTACCAAGTATCAACTAAACGGAACTCTTATTATTCGCTCGAATATTGGATATTTGAAATGGATATATGGAAAGAATTTATTTGTTTTTCAAAGATTTTTTAATGGACATATGTCACTATCGTATTAATTCTATAAATTATTTTCACGCTGAAATCATGTATTAGTTTTTAAAAAAATCAAAATAATTAAATTTTAAATTCTCTCTCTTCCTCTTATTTTAAACATTACAATTTTCTTTTAAAACCAATTGTTTTTATAAAACATATTTTTGATTAATTGAAACCTAAATATTTTGATTAATCGGTGCACTTTTTTGAAAAACTATTATTAAAAATTATGATATATTTTAAACAACGTAACTTTCACATATATGATATATTCTAAAACCGATTATTTTAATAAAAGTTTTATATAAAACCTTTTTCTAGATAAATTTTAAAAAAAAACTAACTAAAACCCAGAGTTTTTAAACAATAAGATATTTATAAAAATTGTGTTTTATATATTCTAACTTTTTATTAATTTTTTATATTTTTTTAACTCGTGTAATACACGGGGTTATAACCTAGTTTTATAATATGCATTTAGTTTCAAGATTTTAGTTTCATACAATTTATTCTATAAAATTCTAATAATATTTTATAATATGCATTTAGTTTCATACAATTTATTAATTTAATAATATTTTATAAAATTCTAAATATATTGTTGTGATGTTATTATGTTTATCTACCTTTTAGTATAAAACTAGAATTCGCCCTCTCGCATTACGATAGGGGGGCATAAAACCATATTAAATAGCATGAATGTTACAAACCGTTAGTGACCATCAACACCGAAAAAAATTCATATTAAAAAGGAAACAAAATCGAAAAAATAAAGCTAAACAGAAAAGTAGACGTAAAAACATTGAAACACGCACCTCACACATAAAACGTTAAAAACAATAAGAAAGGCGATCTAGGACCCACATGTTATGACGAGTATGTTAAATGAGAAAATAATAAGCATAACAATGTTGAGTCACAGGTGCACGTTACGACGTATTAACTTTTAAAATTTAAATCATAAATTGAAAAAATTGAAAATATAAAAGTATCAAGGACTGATGTTGAAAGTGAAAAATTATACGGGTTAAATTGTGAAATATATAAAAAAGGTTAAAAGGAAATAAAATATACAACCTTTTGTGCACATTGTACAACAATTAATGCATACAACCCAACACTTAAACATATTTAACTAAAGAACAACTTAGGGTATAACTCTTAAAGCACATGGTTAATCACAATGCACCAACCCAGTTGGTAATTAGTATTATATTAATTTACTTAAATCAAGTTGCATCAAATAATTTTTTGTAACTTTTAATGTATAATATATTAAAAAAAATTAAATGTTGTGATAGACTTGATATTATTATTGTGACATTCGTCATTATTTGTTATTCTGTATTGTAAACCCGACTCGTTTTGGTCTTTGGATCTTTGAATATTAATAAAATGATGGATTTTATGTTATAATCATGTTTCATACTTTTTGTGGCGTGACCCATAGTTCGTTTCAACAAAATCAGTTTTTTTAACGTTTTCAGTTTGTATAAGCTCGTTTAAGGTCCAGACTCTTATTTTAATCATCCAAACCAACCAAGACCTAACCCATAATTATTCTAGAACCCTCCAAACATATTTTTATATCTGATCATAATTTATTTAAAAAAAATTAATTTTAAATAAAAGAATCAAAGTGCACCATTTTACCCACCGGACAAACGCATTACCTATTTCCTCAAACCCTAATCTTTTCCTATAAATACCACTCATTCTCAACCATTTCACCTCCATATTTTCATTTTCTTCTCCCAAAAGTTTTGATCTTGTAAGTTGTTCTAGCTAGTTTTGCTTAAGTTTGACTTTAAAAAGTCAACGGAACCGAATCTTGCATTTCAAATCATTTCGGGTATGTGTTTTTGGATATTTTAAGTTTTCTAAGTTATTTTATGTTTACAAAACCATTTTCATCTTTATTTAAGGCTTGTGGGCATTCAAACTTATATTTATACATTTTAGACCCGTTTGGGTCGTTTTCGGGAAGTTTACTTGCTTAGCTTTCTTGTTTGAAAATAGCTGATACCAAAACAAGAAAATAACGGTTATATCTATTATCGGTTGGATTTTAGATCTGGAATTTTTACCTTTTTTTTAGTTCAATGGTTTTGGACATGTGGTAACCATCCTTGGGTTCATATCGAGTCAAAAACCAAACCAAACCGAACACTCGTTTAAGCACTTTAAATAACTTTTAAGCGACCATGTTACATCAAACACTTTAGATCTGAGTTTTTCTTAATATTTTAGTTATTATACGGTTGATATGGAGGTGTAGAACAAATTTTGCCTTGAACCCAAGTTTCGGGTAAAAACCGAGTAAAACCGAACACTCGTTTTAACGAGTTAGTCAATGTTCAAACCACCAAAAGTTCAACCTATCTTTTTAGTTATGTTTTACTTTATATTACTCGTATTACTTAAGATTTTGAAAGTGTTAGAACAATATTAGCTCAAACCAAGTTTCGGGTAAAATAAACCCGAGTAAAAGTCGAACTTATCGTCTTAACGAGCTAGTCATCGTTCAAAACGCCAAAAAATCTTTCCTAACTTTTTTTTAACTTATTTCTCACTATAAGATTATGGTATGACGGAACCAAACTTGGTTTTATACTAAGATCGGATTTAAGCGAATTTTTTTATTAATTAAAGTCTCAAACTCGGGTTTAAGAGAGTGTAAGTCGGATCTTGATGCTTACATTAATGGGATCGTGCACACTAGCACTAAACCAACTCCCCTATGTAAAACTTAATAATGGTTGAGTAAAACTAAACATCAAGGACCCATTTTCTTGTAAAACTCATTTTATACTTACGTTATTTAAACACACTTTGTCAAATATAACTAAAACTCTCGAAACCCAGGCCTTATTTTTATGAAATTTTATACCATTTATATTTCATCTTCAAGACTCAATACTTACTCAAGATCTTTCAATTTAGGACACGCATGTTAAACCGTCGGACTCACTCACTTGAGGATTTTATTCTAAGTTTATTCATCAACACCGTTTTTTCTAAGTGAGTAATTCCATCCCCGTTTTCTCTACTATACTTTGGGGGTAGCAAACATACTTACTCAACCAAAAAATAATTTAACACCTAGATCCTCAACCCACAACCACTAAGTTATGTGTTGCTTAGAATAATTGTCCAATTGCATGTTATATACCTCATATGATTAATTGCTAAATGTTTATTGCTTTTGATCGGTTAGCCTCATCCTTATCTTTAATAAGTTGATCATACGCTCCTCCTTGTAATATGATAGTTTTATCAATTAGAAAGGAACCTCATTTATTTATGATTTATATACCTCAATTGTCTCTTTTATTTACGGTTTCACATATTTGAGTTGTAGATTTTTGTTTTATATTATATTTATAAAGTCATGGAATTTCTCATCAACATACATGTTGACAAAACATATTTTATGCAATGCTACAGGTTTGATTGTCGGTTAATTGAAGATTTAAAGACGTTACTTTATTTTGGACCGTTAGGTTATTAGTTAATAACTATTTATTTTCTTGTATTTGTAAGAACATTTCATGAAATGAATGAGTTGATTAAATATTGTCACTTTAATAGTGTCATGTGCATTTGAACAATCTTAGTTGTGCCCCGGCATGTTTCGCCGCTTTGGTCGAGGTGTGACAATTATGTTAAAATTTTGATACTATCGAGACGAGTCAAATATATGTTTTTATAACAATTAATATATAATATTTTATGAAAGTTTTAATATATTGTTACGATATGTTTAATTTTAAGTTCTTATATACGTTTGATACTCGACAAATTTAACGCTCGACGGGTTAACACCTTTATTTTAGTTTCTATGTTTCTTGACGTTTATTTTCACAATAATGTAATGTTCTTTTAACTTCCGAAAAATCTTTATTTATTGGACAGATTTACGGTTCTAATCCTTATTTATCAAAAGGAAAAATTTTAGGTACAACTAAAGAGGGAAAATATTAATTTTACCATAAGCATATACCTTAACAATATAGATGGACATATGCCTAGTAAATTGATTATCTCTCGTCCTTTTTCTCGTAAGTTTCTACTAACACAAACAAAACTGGATTCCAATTGTTGGCAAAGTTGTAATGTTTTTTTAGAACACATAAAAGATGGGATGAGCTTGGATTAACGTAAATCAAGAAGTAGAGCTGGGAAGATTAGATCATCATAGATCGAGAGACATGAGACAATATGACGGTTTTGAATAGCAGTTTTGATTATTTTTATGTTCTGCCTTTTTCATATTTATTTTTATAGCCTTTTGTCTTTGAGTATGGTATGTATTTGTCTAGTCTAGTTCAAATTTGATTGGTTACTGTCACGTTTGTTGTTGTTTGTGGTTAGGTTGGTCGGTTTCAAATCTTCTATGACAAGTTTTGTTGCCATTTGTGGTGGGTTGATTCGTGTGATCAAACTTTCCATCAACATAGTTAGATTTCTATGATCAAAGGAATAATTTCTATTTAGATTCTATCATTTCATCAACTAAACAAGAATGACTACCAAGGAGTGAGTATATTTAATATTTGGTTGAATTCTAGCACAATTTGAAGAAACTGTTAAAATTTTTGCTCGAAGGAATTTTAGATAATTTCTTTCCATTTTAGTTTCTATTATTATCTGTTATATCTCTTGTTTAATATTTTAATTACAAATTCAAAAATCATAAAAAGTTAGGAATGAAATTTAGATTGCAATTTTATTAAATCCCAAATAATAAGCCAATGAAGGATCCGCAATCAACATATTGGACATAACTTAAGAAGATAACCTCAACACATGTTAGCCCAATCTGTGAACCAAAGTTTAGCTTGGCCGTTCGCCCAGTAGAGTTAAGCCCAATAGCCTCACATAAATAAATAGAAACGGTTTGAAAACCGGACCGGACCAACCAGTCCGACCGTTGGACCGGGAACAAAACTTCAATTTGGTCCGATTCGGTGGCTAAAGCCATTTTGATGTTAAACCAGCAGTCGGACCGGTTGAACCAGGTGTCGAACCGGTTGAACCAGTTTATATATATATATATATATATATATATATATATATATATATATATATATATATATAT
>BJCM01087603.1:0-17929 GCA_018326385.1 Flaveria bidentis
ATGTAGTATAAGTATTCTCGTGTTCTTGTAACTTAATATATACCTTGTAACGCTTGTAATAGAACCTGAGAAAGCAATATACTGCAATCTTGAAAACCCATCTCCTTGTGTTGTGTTCTTTTGGTTCTGTCTCATTAATTACTTGTGTTCTTAGTATCATCTTGTGGTTAATCCAGTTTACTGGTTGATTAAGTTTGAGTCACTCTCCTCATTGTGTTGTTGTGTTGTAAATTGCAAGCCTTCAACGGTCCTGCAGTAGTAATAAATACAAGTATTTTGAAAATCATTCTCTTTTGTTTTCTTTGTGTTACTTAGTATATTATAATCAACTTTTAGAAGAACTCTGCTTCTTGAGTATTTGTTAGTAAGTTTGAGAGAAATACTTATGTTGAATACAAAAGCCGATCCTACAGTTAGTCTTAATACCCATTCTTGTTACAAAATTAAAAATACAATACCTCAACCTGTTACAAAAAACTCTTAGTACTGAAACCTGTTATTTTCGATAAACCACAGGGACTATTCATGTGATGAACTCTTTATTTTATTAAAATTAATACTAATATTAATAATATTTATATTTATTTATATTATTATATGTTTTAGTGTTGTTATAATAATAATAATAATAATAATAGTTATTATTATTATTATTATTATTATTATAAATATTATATTTATTTATAATTATAAACAATAAATATCAATTAGTTAGGATCGGTCACATACATCAAATATTAGTTATACTCGAATTATGATTATTAATATTAATTTATACATATTTATGGTAATATACTAAAATATATGCTTATTAACAGTATAATCAAGTTGTTCTTGCTCATTTATCATCAGTGAATGTTAAACAAGTCAATGATTTATTTTATGTTAGTTATGGTTGGTTACATATATCAAATTTTAGTTGTGATAGAATTATGATCATTAGTGTTATATTATACATAATGATGGTAATATATGGTAATTTATGCTCAATGGTGGTAAATTAAGTTTGCTTATGGTCAATTGCCATCAATGTGTTAAACAAGATGAAAGGGGCTAGGTTATATTATTTAGGGTCAATTACATACGTCAAAGCCTAGCTATGACTGGATTATGATAACTGGTGTTAAGTTATACACTTTGATGATAATTTACGAAAAAAATATGCTTATTAAGGGTAAGTTAAGTTTGTTTATGCTTAATTATTATCAATGAGTGTCAAACAAGGTTAAATATGATTATTTATAATGACTAGGGTCTATTACATATGTCAAAGGTTAGCTATGATTAAATTATGATCATTGGTGTTAAATTATACACTTTGATGATAATTTATAGGAATTATGCTTATTAAGTGTAAGTTAATTTTGTTTATGCATTGTTATAATCAATGAGTGTCAATCAATGTCATATATGTTTAGTTGTGGTGATTAGGGTCGATTACATACGTCAAATGTTAACTATCATCGAATTATGAGCATTGGTGTTGTATTATACTCTTTGGTGGTAATTTACGGAAAAGTCTGCTTATTAAAGGTAAGTTAATTTTGTTTATACTCAGTTATTATCAGTAAGTGTCAAACTAAGCTCAAATATGTTCGGTAATGATGATTAGGCTCTATTACATATGCCAAAGTTTGGCTATCATATTTATAAAATTTATTGTTAGAAATTTAAGACATGTATGTTACCATCTTTTGTTAATTAGTTAAAATATAAAATTGAATTATTATAATAAATGATTTATGTTGTTAGAATGATATAAATTCTTTAATTTAGTTATTGGTTCAAGTTGGTAGAATGGTATAATGGATTGTGTTTGATAACATGTTTCATGATTTCAAAGTGTTTTAGAAAAAAAATTTAGGATTTCAATTGTCTTATTGAAAATGTTTTAGGATTTCAATTATTTATGTATGTGTATGTAGTTGTATACATATTTTGATTTGTTTATTGGTTTGAGTTAGTAGAATGATATGAATGAATTAAGATGTTTTGAAACATATTTTAGGATTTTAATTATTCTTTGGAACATGTTTTAGGATTTCTATTGTATTTTAGAACATGTTTAAGGATTTCAAATGTGTTTTAGATTTTTTTTTTGAATTTCAATTGTGTTTTAGATTTTTTTTTAGAATTTCAATTGTGTTTTAGAACATGTATGTATGTCATGTTTAGTTATGTCATCAACCATTACAACAGCACAAGGTGGTGACGACGGGAGTCTTGACCCACATGGCCATGCATATAGAGTTTCCTTAAGTTTTCAATTGTGTAAATTATTGTTTGTTTTAATATATGTCTTTTCATTGTATATCTGTTGAATGTTACTAACTTTTGAATTTCATGTATCAATATGGTATCATGGTATCAAGTAAGAGAAAGCACTTAAATGGATGAAATTTAAACTTGTTTGAGAATGAGTTGCAAACATGCATTATCAAAATATATATCATTCATTTTTTTCGAATCTCATAAATTTTATTCATAGTGTTTAAAGGAGCAACAAACCAGGATCGAGCCACATTGAGATGTGAAACAATGCACAATACAATAAATAGTTTGGATGGATCAAGGACGACATAAATGTTTTTGCTTTTAGTTTAAATGGACTATAGGTTGTCGACAATTAGTTTAAATGAGTCAAATAGCTTGAACACACTTCAATAAATTTAAAGGTTATTGCTTTTAGTTTAAATGAATCAAAATCACCCAAACACATGTTAATAGACCAAGCCATATATTATTACTTGTATTTTTTTAAAAAAATTGTAATTTTTTTAATAATGCATGAATATAATTGAAACTAATACGTCCTTCATTGGGTCGCCATCACATCAGAATGAGAAAATGAATGCACTTTGGCAACAAATTGAAAAAAGTTAATTAATTAATTAGATAGTTAGTTTAATTTGTTATTGATTAAATGATGTTTACATTGGTAGTTTTGTTTGTATGTAACTCAAATCGTATTGAGTATTCGTAATATTAGTTTTTGCTTTAGTGTATAAATTTGATTTCAAAACTTGTAATATTGGGAAAAACCTGAAAAATGTAGAAAAAACTAAAAAAGTTAAAACAGTAGTGTTCATAGGGTTTTTCATTCTATTTTTATTTAATTTCTTTATTAAAATAAAAAAATTTGTTGGACGACGACTGAAAATCAAAATTATTTGTAATTAAAATACAACATGACTTTTTTTTATGACAACTTGTTATGAGGATAGACCTTTGTGGTGATTAGGGACTTAAAAATGGGCTATAGCAATAAGGCTATGACGATAAAGTTTATGGCGACGACAAACCAACCTATCATGACGACAAATGTCATCGTCATAGGCTTTGTTTCTTATGGTGAGTGAAGTAAGTTTTTACGCCTGTTGATCTGTTTCTAAGAACCCCGAATAAAAGAGCCTCGGGTGTCGGGGACATCTAGGGACATAAATGTCAACTAGTAAAATCCTATCGCAACCCCGAACAACATAGTATTAGTAGTGGTAGTATCCAAAAATAATAATAATAAAAGCAATACACAAAATTTATATAAAAAACATGAACGATCTCAATGAACAACCAAATAGGCTAGAGGGAAAAAAGGTATTAAACATAACCGATAAATTATTTCCACTATTTTCACTTTTTTATGACAATTATTATATGGATAACAAACAAAAGAAATTAAAAAAATGAATTTTATACTTTTAAGTACTAGAGAAAATTGTATAAATGGATCTTAGTGTAAAATTAATCCATTTTTTTATGAGATAGTTATAAGTTTAGCCCTCACCGTTAATGCTTGTTAGTTTGTAAGATCGTAGAGACTAAACTAGTTACAGTTCAACCTAAGAGAATATTTGTGTGATTTTCTATAAAATATAGTAACAATTATATAAATCCTTTTTATATACCACTCCCTTTTTAAGCTCTCTCCCAGCTCAACAATCTATTGTCTAGCCGGCTCACACTATCGCTTATGCTTCTAACTTCTAACTTCTAACTTCTAAACATGCAATAAATTGAAGTGAAGTCGACGATGAATACTAGTATAAATTGTTACTAAAAATAATTAGTTTCGTGAGATTATCGTTATCACAAATTGTCTTAGTAATCCGGCCCGTGAACGAATTTGATAATACATCAACCCATTCCGTAGAGGAGTTAAGCCCGAGATTTTTGAAGAGGGGATCGTTTTGATTCTGGCCGATGAACTTGTTATTATTATGTTTCAGCCTTCAACACTCGGCTACCTAGGCCTCTAAACGAACCGAAGATTCAGTGAGACTTTCGACGCAAAAGTTCATTTATTTAATAAATGAACGAACATAAACAAAAATTTGGTTCATTAATTTAGTAAAACAAACGAACAGATATTCACGTCTCATTCCTTCATTTATGTTCGTGTCAGTTCATATATATTCATTCAATATATTTAGGCAATTACCTTAATTATCAGTCAAATTTTCTCAAAGTGTCTACTTGCTCCCCTTTAGGCCCATCAGCTTATTGATTTGAAGTCAACCCATTCGTTAAGTGTTCTTGTTTTTCGCTGATTTGTTTAAAGTTAAAAGAACACGGCACGAACAATGCCCCGTTCGTGTTCGTTTGGTTCGTACTTACCACCACATAATTTTAATATCACAAATGCTTAATCAATCGTACAGGATCTCCACTACTCAACATAAACATTTTCACCTTAGCATTTCAAAATCATTCTTCCAGGTCCTCTCCCCAGTTATGATATTTTATTTTACAAAGTCCTGAAGGTGTTGTCATTTACAAAAATACACTAACGAGCTCTTCGAAGAAACAAAACCAAAGGATTTTTATATAGATAATAAATTAGTAATATACATATATGCCTCGTTTTAATTTGCGGAACCCAGATTTATATATTACATGATAGCTACTGAAAACGATGTATTAAAGAGTATGAATTACGAAAAATTGATCACAAACTTTGCTTTGAAACCCGCTAAGAGAGCCTCCCGATTTGCTTAAGTAAATTCGATTATTTTGCTACAATACTTATGTTTTGTTTATTATTGTAGCAATTATCGTAGTATTATAATTTTTTATATGCAAGTTATTCGATTTAGATTATAATGACTCATTATTTGCTTTCGCCTTAGGACCAGAGTCTCTTGAGAATTATAGAAGCCAGCCCGGATCACAACTAGCATGTACAAAACTAAAACCCACGAACTTTTAATCAGAGTACAAACATACGACAAGGATGCTCACTTGGAGTAAAAGAGAAAAATAAAGCACACCTTCTGGATCTTTAATGTTCTATCGACATGTTTTATATCTCATATCTTTGTTGGGATTGGAATTAGGTCATTATCAATGCATGTTTGGTGGGTGAAAATGGACATATGTATGAGTCAGTGATGACGTAACTACATCTAGAACATGCTTTATGTTTGCAACATAACCACGTCATGAAATTACCATAAGGGACCTAATAGTAAGTGTTAATGGTTTGGTTCGATTGGTCATCTGTTAAGTCTCATGATAATCTTTTTGTATTTTAAATTACTAACTACGTCATGAAAATTTTAAGATCATACTTTTTTATAAAGTGTTACGGAGGTTGGAGCAACTGATGAGAGTTGAGTGATCTAAACATTTGAGAAACTTGATAACTATTAGATAAACTTTTCACATCTAGGTATCCCTCGTATGACTGTAAACGAATCGAATGTTCATGAACCGTTCGGTGAGAAGTTCGTCCATGTTTGTTTGTTTAATAAATTAACGAACAACATTCATTTAGTTAAACGAACGAACATGAACAGTCGACGCTTTCGTTTATCTATGTTCGTGAACATTTGATAATATGTTCGCTAACGTTCGTTTGTGCTCGTTCATTTATATGTTATTTTTGAGATAATTATGTCAAATACTTATTTATATTTGCTAGATATTACATAATGTTTATGATTTTAATTATAATATCAATATAAGATTATCTGTATTTGTTTGTTTTAGTAAATTTCGTTTGTGTTTATTAATGTTCATGAATATTTGTGTGTGTTTGTTTGTTTTCGTTTATGTTCGTGAACAGTTCATAAGCAAATTCATTTCTTTAATGAACAAATACAAACAAGAAATCTCGTTCAATAAACGTTCGTGAACAGTTCATGAACAATTTATTTTTTTAATAAACGAACACGAACAAAACTCTGTTCAGTTTGTTTACAGCCCTAATTATTCCCTCGAATGCTTTGGTCTTCTCGTATCAAGTTATAAGCCAATCCTTGATGTGTGTGACTCATTGTTTATGTATAATTATCAGACTAGAAGATCAATACACGAGTCAAAATAGACACCAACTATAAAAATCGATTAACTCACGACTACACGAGTAAAACTGTCCTAACTCCTAACATAAGTACATAAGCATAAATGCAACACACAGACAAATTATTGCTTTTAGTGATTTTCTCTACTCGATCTTGCAATGCAATTTCATCCTAATAATTCCAAGTTACAAAAATGACACTCGTTTCTATTCATATAGCCAAATTACCATACACGATTTGGTATTTGAGATATCTCACACGATAAATAATGTGTAAGAATGATCTCTTTGCACACATGACTAACATAATATACATCTATCGATACATAAAAAGCTAGAAACACGATGCCTACTTTTTGGCTAAATCTCCTCTGTTTCATGATAGCTAGTGATGTAACTTTCACTCTTGAGAAGAGGCGCGACATCGATCTCTTCTCTTCCTTGTTTCATCTCCTCCGGGAGCTGATCAAGCGGATTGCATCTTCGAAGAATCTCAAGAACATCCTTCATCGATGGTCGACTCGAAGGCAATGTGCTTGTGCAAATGAGTCCTAATTTGAACACGGTACTCATCTCCTCCATGTAAGTGTTACTGATGTCTGGATCCAAAGCTCCAGCCACGGAATCACCCTCTCCGTGGTGCTTCCATGCCCATTCGGCTAGATTTGAATCTTTATCTCCTTCGTGAGCTTCTCTTCCCGTCACGAGTTCAAGTAGTACCACACCGAAGCTATATACGTCTATCCTCTCGTTTATTCTTGTTGTGTAAGCGTACTCTGCAATCAAACAGGTTGACTTCATTAGAGGTGTAAAATTCTAACATGACACGAAAACATCACAAGAACCTAACATGACATTCACACGTTTTGAGATTAGGCTAAATGGGTTTGGATCAATTTGGGTCAAACCCACAAACACAATTAGCTCAATGGATTGTGTTAGAATTCAACATGCGGGTTTCACGGGTAGACTCATTTAATTTTATACTTTCTTAACTACGTATTTTGTGACAAATTATAAAAAACTAGAGAGAAATGAGTATCAAGTTATACAGTTTAAAGGTATATATTTTTTGTTGTAACATAGTGACTTTAGAGTATTAATATAATAAAAATAGACTTCAGGTTAAATGAGTTATGTTTATGTCAACTAAACAAAAACTTCCATCGTATTCTGGTTTATGCGTTAGAGACGAATTTAGGGTTGTTGTCGTGTTTGGGTTTTTGTGTGGTTTGACACACCACTTCACAAACATGACCCATTTTAACACCGTAACTAATATGGTCAAACAAGCTAAACAAAACAAGTTGACATGAAAATTCAAAGAGTGATTTGAAAGAGTTTTTACCAGGAGCAAAGTAACCCATTGAGCCTACTATTGAAGACAAGCCACCCTCACCAGGCTTCTGCTTTTCCAATATTTTAGCCAGCCCAAAATCAGCAATTTTCGCGTTGAATTCAGAATCCAACAATATATTGCTCGATTTCACATCTCTATGCACAATCGGTGGCGAACAATCATGATGCATATAGCAAAGCCCCTGGGCTGCACCTATGGCGATCTGCAACCGCCTAGGCCAGTCCAAGATGAACCCTGGAACCAAACCGGGCTCAGATTTCCTCTTCTTCCCATGTAGCCATCTGTCCAGACTCTGGTGCTCCAAGTACTCATACACTAGAAGCTTAGAGTTCTGACTTGACAGACAACACAGTAGTTTTACTATATTCGAGTGACGAATGGATCCCAGTATCTGAACCTCAGATGTGAACTCATTCTCCAGGTTTTGGTCTAGCTTTTTGTTGTTCCAAATCCGCTTCACAGCAACGTAACCGCGTGGTGAACCAACCGCGATTCTGTACACTTTCCCTGCACCACCGGTGCCAATCACATTGGCTTCAGTCATGCATGACAGAATGTTTGTTTCTGTGAAATCCAGCTTGTGGAATGAGGTTAGCTTCCATGAGGTGCGAATTCGCTTGGGCTTCTTCTTCTGGTAGTCTCTGAACACAAACAACGCGGACATGACAGCTGCGAGTAGAACAAAAACTGATAACACGACGATAATGGCTATGATTTTGGGTGAGAATTTTCTGGAGTGTGAGTTTTTGGGAAAACAGTTATGGAGGTTGGAGATTTGAGAAGTGGAGCAGAGTTTAGGGTTGTTAAGGAAACTGTTTTGATACGCCATGTTATCGAAAGAGGTCGGGATCCTTCCGATGAGCTTGTTGGAAGAAAGATTCAAGCTTGTAAGCCGGAGATTGCCCAATTGTGCCGGAATTTCGCCGGAAAGTTGGTTTTCCGATAGATCAAGTTCTAGCAGATCTTGTAAAGAACTGATTGAAGGTGGAATCTGACCTGAGAGTTTGTTTCTTGCAAGATTCAAGATGGTTAACGAGCTCCATGACTTGATCTCCGGAAGTTCGCCGGAGAGTTGGTTTCCGTCGAGATACAGGTCTGTTAGTTCTGAGAGTGTGGTGAATTTCGGTGGGATTTCACCGGAAAACATATTGTTACTAGCTTTGAACACTTTAAGCTTCACCCAAGATGAAATTTCCGGTGGAATTCCGCCGGAAAACTTGTTGTTACTGATTTCTAATCTAGATAGATTCCAAGCGAGTTTAACCGGAAGCTCACCGGAAAACGAGTTTCCGGAGAGCCTCAAACTCGAAATATTCGGTAATGTCCAGATACCAGAGGGAATCTCACCGGTGAAATTGTTATTATACAGTTGGATTGCATCAATTCCGACGCAATTTTCGAGTGATTTCGGCAATTCTCCGGTGAGATTGTTTGAAAAAGCGATCACACCAGTCAAAGCACCTCCGGCGCATAAACTCTCCGGTAGTTTTCCGGTGAGGTGGTTGTCGGAGACCTCAAATGACTCGAGTTTCGAGTGAAGCCCAAACTCCGGAGGTAATTCTCCGGTGAGATTGTTTCTGAACACCTTGAAGACCTTCAACGTCGGAATTTGAGAAATACTCGCCGGAATCTGTCCTGTAAGTTGATTCGAGTACAGATTCAAAACCTGAAGTTTTTGCAATTTGCCTAAATCAACAGGAATCGATCCGGTCAATCTGTTCATCGATATATCGATTTGAGTCAAATTCGGAGACTGAATCACCGCCGGAAGTTCGCCGGAGAAGTTATTCTTATACAAAAACATTCTATCCAAATTCTGAAAGAGAAACAACTCAGGCGGAATTTCACCTTCCAAATAGTTTAAACTCAAATCCAACAGCTCCAGATTGACCAAATTCGTCAACGATTTCGGTATTTCACCGACGAGATTCGTCATTGGCATCCAAAACACCTTCAAACTGTTCAGTTTCCCAAACTCCGGCGGTATCCCCGGATCTGCAAATTCGTTATACGCCATACCTAACGTCTCCAGATTCGACAAATTTCCGATCTCCGGAGGTATCGTACCGTTAAACAAATTCTGATACAACATCAACGAATTCAACGCCGATAGGTTCCCTATCGCCGGAGGTATGTCGCCGGTGAAGTTATTACCTCCGAATTCAGCGGTTTTCAGCTGCGACAACCGGTCAATGTCCTCCGGCAACGTTCCGATGAACATGTTCTGCGAGATATCCAACTCAATTAACTTCGTGCAGCTATACAAAACCCTAGGAAACTCACCTGTGATGTAATTGTCATGCAGAAGCAAGTTCTCTAAATTACTTAGATTGCAGATGAACGACGGTAGAACACCGATGAGTTGTTTGCTCTCAAGGTTCAGTTCTATAACAGAGCCGTTGCGGCACTGAACTTCCGGCCAGTTGCACGGTGATGAGGTGGAATTCCAGTGTGATAGCAACGGTGGATCTCCGAATGTTTGCTTGAGGTTAAGCAGAGTTGTTTGCTCAGTGGTGGAGAATTGTTGTGAAGTTACGCCGGAGATGAGGATGATGATGATGATGAAGATGGGGCGGAGATGCGGTGGCGTTAGTGATGGCATTTTGTTCCGGTGGTGGTTTTGTCTTACCGGAGAAACATATTATTTTGTTGTTGGTGGTGGTGGGTGTTAAAAACTTAAAATGATTTAAGGTGATGTTTAGCGTTTTGACGTTTCTCCGGCTGCCGGTTCTAACGTCACTAGATTAGAGTAAAGACACTGTAGAATATTTTTATTTGATATATTACGGCTTATTATACTCGTAGCGAATTATTAGTATTACTCTTCGTATGCTACACATAAAAACCGAAAGTAAAAAAACGAGATGACTCTAAATGAGTAGAGTGGGGTGATGACGGGTAGATGACTTTATGGTGACTCTGTTTCTTGCTGGTAAATCGTGATATCAATCTAGATATCATGATATCTAATGTTATAACAACTAATACATGTTATTTAATTAAGTTCTGATTACACTAAAGTTCTATCTTTTTTTTATTTAATAAAAAATATACAAACTAATAATTTTTGTCTCGTTTGATTTTCGTAATTGAAACGTTCGTTCAAAGTAGATGCTTGTGGATCAAAGAGGGCGTAGTCTAGATCTCCATGTCTCCTATCTTATTATAGATTTCTTAACTCTGTTACTTAATACTTAATAGAGTTACTTAATACTTAATTATTGTAAGATGTGTGTTAGAAAGTTTATATTTTAAGCATATGCTTTTATAAGCTTTATATAGTATAGAATATTAACGCGTTTAGACTTGAGGGTCTTTTATTTAGATTGTCCAAAAAGTATTAATATTTGTTAAAGAAGACTGTATATAAAGAATTATAATCTGAATACAATAATTGAAGAAGTTTAAAGTGTTTGATTTGAGAATTTAAAATATAAAAGAAATGTTGTACGATTTGGAAGCATTAAAACTGCTTTTCTGGAAAGTAACGTATAATGACAAATCATCTGAACAAAAAACCATTTATCATTCAATACAGCTCAATCTGGTCCTTCCACTTGGACTGAGAACCCAATCGGCCCAATTGCTTTACTAAATAAGTTTAACTTGCTTTTTTACATTTTAATGGACTTAAAATTACACATATGAGTATATGACCTATCTTAATTTTGGACATACGGTGACCTTCTATTGGTGGAATATTTAGTCAAATGTTTTTTTATTGTATTTATACTTATTAATAAAACAATAACTTTAGTGTCACGTAACATTCTTTTAAACTTTTATTTTTTTTATTTTCCTCTTAAATATGTATCTGCTTTTAATATTAGTCTAGATTTATTTGACTAAAAAATAACTTTTGATACAATAGATTTTTAGGGAAAATTTGGAAACTTAACCTTAAATTAGAGATATCTTTTTTTAGAAATTAAATTATACCCGATAGTCTTTCTTTATTCAAATAATTTATCAACAAAACTACAGAAATCGTTTATATTTTCTTTATTTATGAAATCGATTCCTTGATTGTGTGTTTCCATTAAATACTCGGTTTATATTCGAATCTTGACAAAAGTTACGGGATTTTTTTATCTACTTCTCTCCAATTTGAAGGAATTTATGGGTATCTTTTTTGGAAATAAAATCATACCTAATTTTAAAATATTTTTCAACCATCACAGTTTTACGACCTTCGTGATTTGTTTTTAAAGTCTGATAATATTGCATTCGATAGACTTCATCAACTTTCTCATTTTGGCTTCGGTTTCATCCTCTGCGATTATAATTTAACCTATCATTGTCTACAATTTTGTTTTTAGAATAATATTGTTTTACTTCTATTTTTTATGTGTATTACCAAATTATTAATATGTTTGATTGAAATTCGTTTGATATGTGTGCAAATTGTTTTCATGTATCTAGAAGTAATATTAAAAATCACACTTTTATTTCACGGTTGATTTTGACAAATTTAGACAAAAAAAATTTAAAATTTCAAATAAGACAGTTCCTATTAACAGTGTGTTTTGCAATGATAATAAACAAGAGTCAATGACAATTGTTATTCAAAGTTTGTTTGCTTTTAAACAGGGATTATGGTTAGCTCTAGGTTATATTTTCTCGAGTTAAAAGTAAACAAAAATTAAAACTATTAATGTTAGATAATGAGAGAAATTATCAACAAAACATCAAATGTTATATATAAATAAAATTTTGGATGTTTATGAATTTGAAATATTATTTTGATGTTCAATTTAATTTGTTTATTACTTAAAGTTCTTATGTATAAGTTTATTTTATTTCCTATTTTACATTATTTAGACGTATAAATATTAATAAAGAGAACCTACTAATATTAAATGTAAATAATGTTAAAAGTTATACGTAAAAGTCGACATACAAAGTATTATCAACAACATTATAACTTACGAAACTTTTTAAACAACAACAATATTTTTTTGGATTGAACCCGTGTGTTACATTGAGTCTTTAGCCGGTAATAATAATATAGTAACAACAATTACAAGATGGGTATACTGTAAAATACAACATTTGTTACGTAACTTACAATACTTAATGCATGTAAGATTAGGACCAATAGTTTCAAGGCGTTTGATCAACCTACCAATCTTCAGTAGTAGGTACACGCACATATGCTTTCAAAATCTTTTTAAACTTTATTGTCTTATTTTTTAATATTTTACTATTGAATATCATAAAATAGCAATGGATATAGTGGAAAAACCTGGTCATAACTCATACATGTCCCTAATATTATGTATGATCTTTTGACATGCATCAAATTTTAATCCCATAAAAGCAATGCAAATTTATGTCGTAGGTGATTAGAATTCACATAGCACCCATTTTATGTGTGAAGCATGAATACTGTCTATTTCGTTTTAATATTAATTTAAAGTTCTTTTTAATTTAGTTTTTTAAATCTTTTTTTTTACTTTTAAACTTGATACCCGAATAAGTTTTAAAATAGATTGTGATAGTTTGTTTTTAAATTAGTTTCCCTATTGTTAATGCTTATTTTGACAACCATATGCTACTATTTTCTTAAACTGCGTACGTACCTTTGTAATGTGATTTTTTAAGTAAAATAGACTCGCCGCAGAGGTAGTTATGTGCTAGTTAACTACATTGGTAAGATGATGCCATGATGGGCAAATGACCTTTTTGATCATTCTTCCTTATAAAAAATTATTAGCGAAAAGTTAATAGTATAGTAATATTTTCATATAATGTGATATGTTTTTGCTTGAAATAGTGAACTAAAAAACCTTAAGTTTTTTAAATATAATAAGATGACGTACGATTAACTAGATAAAGTTGTACATTGAGTAAATTTATAGATATGATTTGACTTGGGTCCCAACATTTAAAATTTAAATCCGCAAAACTGCAATCAATATCCTTGAGTTATATTACACTATGCTATCATGTTCAATGTTTGACTCTTTAATAAATCTACAAATTAATGACGCTAATCAAGCTTAGTGAGTCTTAAATACGACACTAAACACTTCTCTTTTCTCGGCTTGAAAAGTGCATTGTTGAAATCGAATTGGAAAGCCAAACAACTCTAGTTTCAAGGGCTCTTGCTATAACTCGACGAAAGAATTTTTTTTATAATGAGATTGGCAAGATCCGTTGTATCATGTGTTTGGATCTTGTTTTCGAACTTTAATGTCGAACACAACGCATATAAAAAAGATTACAACATATGACTACGATTTTCTAGTCTCGATTCAGTGTTACGATCCCGATCATATAGGTAAAAGTAGAATTTTGACGTACATTTTACTTAAGATCCCCATAGGGTAACAAAACCATCATTTTAATAATTAAATGTACTACTACGTGTGCTGTAGCCTCGACACAAAGTCAAGTAATGTGACCATAAAGGTGATAATAGACTGTTAACTCATGGAGGAAGGGGGCCTGCAACAAAAATGACATGGTTCTACACAACTAGTCCCTTAATTATTGATATATACCGTTAGGCCCCTCAAGATACTTTTCCTTCTAATTATTGAAAAAACAACTTATTCCTTAAAAATCTTTATATACCTTATGTTAGAAAAATGGGTAGGCGACTAAGATTGTTATTGCGGGTTTAATTAGGCCATACGGTGAAGTACGCGGGGGAATCCCGGCCCTGGTGGGAACACCGCCGCTGAACCAATGTTTTCTTTTTTTGTCACTGCTCGTTGAATTTACACCGGGTTCACCGGTACGCACAACCTACTTGCAACCTCACTCTTTAAATAAAATGACGAAACAAGGAAAAACTGGAATGGCACTCTAAATAACAGGAAAAAAACTAAGGAAAGTAAAAAAACAACCTAATGCTAATATGTAACCCTTAAAAAACAGAATCATTACCAGTTGTTTTACAGGACCAACAGTTTTGGCACATGCTACGATTTTAACTAAAAGGAGTTCTTAGTGCAACGAAGGTGGGAGAAAAACGTGAAATGGAAGAAGTTTATGCTTAAGTAATGAATATAATAATTTTCGGATAATAATATGATTATTGTCATTGAATAATAATTAAGTTTTATAAAGTATTTTAATTAAGTCACTTATGCATATTATGCTCAAATTAAATCGCTAAACCATTTAATCGAGTCATCATTGGATTTTTTATGTCAAGAAAAAAATAAAAGAGAAGATATGCATAAAAAATATGTTTTTTTCTAATTGTAAAAAAAAACATGCTAGAAAAATATTAAAACATTTAATTTACATAAAATATGAAAATTAAGTGACTTAATTAAGACATTTTTCAAACTTTAATGATTTCATTGAAACACTTTCAAAACTTGAGTAGTAACCCCGAAAATCTAATAAATTAAGCTTAAATATGTGATGTAATAAATCCCTTTGCATTTTAAGGTTGGCTAAATGAGAGATTTCTTATACACATGAAAAAAGAGGAAAGTGAGTTTTTTTCTTTACAATTATTGTTTACGTTGTATTAGTAACAGTAATCTATTTGTTGGGCCATGATGGTGGTTGATGGCATATTAATAATATTTTGCTATTCTTTTTGTAAAAATTAATTAATGAATCATCTGCACACTTTACGACGTGTTTTCTCTCTATTAAACCTTATGCTGCAACGTAATAGCACCAAATGCGGCTCAACTGTTTTACAAGCTCTGAGCAAAGTAGATAATTATGGTCTTTTTGACAACTGATTAATAATTTTGATTTTGAGTTAACTTCTCTTAAAAAACCTAACATAAACCTAATACACATTCTTTTATTTAAGTAAATATTAGTGTAGGGATGGTTCTTAAGAAAATCATATTTTACAATAACACCAAGAAAACTATTTATTCACCATTTAATTTTTAGGTAATCAATGTTTGAGATCATACAATGATAAGATTATAAATAAATAAGGTTTAAATGACTCAATTACAAGTTAATAAGCGTATAACATGCAATACACATGTATAAATTATATGGAAACTTTCATTTAATTAAACCAATCCCTATAATTTCTCATTCTTTCTCCTCTCTCTCTAATTACAATAAAATATCTAACTCTTTCTTCTCTTCATAAATATTTTTATAACAAATTTAAACACTAGATCTTACTATTTTTTATATTGGAGTAACCGGATATATATATGGTGCAAGAAAACAAACAAATGAACACCAGTTGAGTTACGTATACGTAGTCACGTTATATAACAGTTTGTTTCAATATGTAACATTGTATTACGTATATGTAACATTGTATCACACACTTATGATGCAACATCTTACATATATGTAACCCGATCAAGCTTCGATTTCACCATCAAAATGAAATCTCAATTTTTGTAAGTAACTAATTCACGTTGATAAATTTTGCTATGTATATACAATTGTTTTTATTAACATATATATAATTATCACACATATAACAAATGCAAAAAAATTTATTAAACTTGGAAATTTGCACATATGTAGATGTGGTTATATATATGTAACTTGATTTATACATATACTGAGTTATATGTAACTTGATAAGTTACATATACGTAACACTAAAAAGAACACTAGAATCTACAGAAAATTACAATGAATAGATGTGCACCAATATGTTAACATGTTTACGTATATGTAACTCGACGAAGATGAAGATGAACAAAAAAACCCAAATCCTAATATAACAAAGTTACGTATATGTAATCTGATACTATTCTTCTAGATCTTCAGTTGCCTTAATCTAAAGTTACGTATATGGAACCAAAGTTACGCATATAAATGCAAGTTAAACATGTCTTCATCTTCTTCCTTTGTAACCATCCATGGTGGCAAGAGCATCATGTCACACCCCGACCGACGGCGGAATCATCAGGGCAAACGAATGTGAAATGACTGTTCATAGCACATGGAACTAAATTAGTTGGAATAATATTAAATACCATTATTCATTGAACAATACAAGTCAATTAAGTCTTTACAATACACAAAAATATAAACAACAACATAAGATGTTTAATTTATCTAAGTCCAAGTCCTATATGAGCAAGAAGAGTTCCTCAAATATCAAACCTGAAACATGTTAAAAATAAAGGGTCAACTTTGAAAGTTGATGAGTTTTCATGGGTTAAACACACACACACACGCACGCACGCACACACACACACACATATATATATATATAAAGGGTTTATAAGTAACAATTCATGTCAATGGTTATAAATTATGCAAGTTTATAGAATACATATAGCTAGAATCAAACCTCGACTTAATTACGATATTAGAAAATGAACCCCTCTCTTTTTCCTTTTATGCGCTCTCTCTTCTATCATGTGAAGTTTATATGATTGGATAAGTGTACTTGGTTCCCATAATGAACAAGTCATACGTCACTAGGAGCTGGCAATATATCGACTTTAGCACTAAATAGGCTTGTCAGGCCCATAGATCTAAGACGTCGCTAGGCTAGCAATAGTTAATGATTGTCAACATAATATGTATCTCATATAAGGCTTACAATAACACAAATAACCATGACAAATAAAAGTATGAATTGCAAGTGCTTTACAAGATTAAAGCGTTTACAAGTGTATGTTGATAAGATTAACATGTTTGACCCCAAAATGGTGTGATAATATATAAAAAGAGGCAAGGAAAACTCACGTTGCTTTAAGTTGCACTTAAAATAACAATAAGATGATAAGATGGTTCCAACGATTTTTCACGATTCAACCTAAGATTTGGTGTCTTAGGATTAAAGTAAAGCTATGATTCAAAAGTAAATATTGTAAGGCCTCGTTCCCGGACACCTCACAGTTGGTCAATCACAGCATTTAAAACATTAAACATTGTAACTATACAAACTTAAGCAGCGGAAATAATTTGTCAAAATCCATTCATTTAATTTAAACCATAGTTGTTGAGCAATACATCATTGTTTAACTGATTACAAAAGAATTGTTTTTCTGCATTACAAAACAACAGCAACATAAAATACGAATGGATGTCAGTCTTTCCCTACCGAGTAGCTTTACTCTCGTGCCATCCTCAGCAAATAATTACCTGCCAACTGAAAATGTATAAAAGTCAGCGTTGCTGAGTGAGCTCTAGTTTTATAAGTAATAAAATACTTTCTGTACCATTTGGAATATAAAATTTTAAACTAATGATCTTGTACCATTTGCCAAGTAACACATGAAATCATGAATCATGAAATTGAACAAACTTAAGCATAGCAAAACATCATAATTAAATTTGTTAAATTTAAACGCCTCCAA
>BJCM01087618.1:0-13615 GCA_018326385.1 Flaveria bidentis
TAAACTTTAAATTTAATAAATAATAATTTATTGTAAAAAATTTAAAAATAAATTAAAAAAATTAAATTTACTATTTAGGCATATGAGCACTGTTCAGGCACATACGCACTGTTTATGCACATGAACACTCTTCAGACGCACTATTCAGGCGCATGAACCTTGTTTAGACATACGAGTACTGTTTAGGCGTATGAGCATTGTTCCAGGCGCATGAACACTGTTCCGGCGCACTGTTCAGAGACTTTGGCACTGTTCAGGCGCATGAAGTTGATTTGAAACGTCTAACACTTAAATTAATATTGAAAAACTAAATATTTTATTAATATAAATATATTATTTTCTTTTTTTAATATTAAAACACAACCCTAACCTCACCTCTGAAAATGTCAGATGTTTTTTGGTGTTTCTTTCTATGAATTTTTACCTTAAAAGACAAACCCCCAATGATTCTTGGTCTAAAAAACGGATGATGTGTCGTTTTTAAGAGCTAAAAACGCCCTATTGAAGATGTTATTGTTAGCTTATTTTTTCTAAAAAAGATCTAATTACGATGCAGAAATTAATCTAAGAGTGGGTTGCGACTATATCCATGTGATGATGCAGTGGGGAACATAAACATCTCATCGAATTAAGTAAACAAGTAATCCAACACGTAGCAGAAGATATTCTGCATCAAATGTAGTGTTCCAAAGGCATATCGATCAGATCAGTATCATTTCTCAGATCTAAACTTAACCTGCATGCTGTTCGATTTCATACGAAACTCAACATTTTAATAAATTTTATAAAACAATGGTGCATCTTTGTTTTGCCATTTTCCCACTGGCTTTCTTTTATATTATAAATTCTTAAAAATAAAAACAGAATTATGCATAAAACTTTTAGTACGTATTGAGAACCGTTGGAACCGCATAAGACGTATAGGTACCAATTCAATGAAAGGGATAGAAATTAAAAAAAAATAACTTATTTATATCTTTATTTATACTTTTATCTCTCTCTCTCTCGAGAAAAGTATGAACATATGCACATATGCGGATGAGCAAATTTGGTCGAGTTTCGGTTTGAATAAAGGATGAGCAATTTTGGCCGAGTATGGTATGAATACCATCGGTTACTAGTTTTTGTTTTTCGTGTTTTCGGTTTCGATATTTTCGAATACAATGATACGGTAAAACCGCAAAAATGGGTTCAATATTTCGTTTTATAATTACAATCATCTTTTAATTCAATATTTTTGGTACGATGTTGTACTGGTACCGATTTCATCCACATATACATGTGTATGTAGTGTGTGCGCATATATGTAGTGAGACAAAAAAAACTATAAATATCATATTTTTATAAAAGGAATCAGAAATATATTAAAATCCACGTATGGCTTGTATTCAGTTTATATAATATAAAGTATAAGAGATAAAACAATTCAAATCTATAATCTATAATTTATATAACTTATAATAAAACAAGTTTTTTATGCACATGTCAACATATTAAGTATTCTTATTTTTATTTTCTCGTCTCTCTCTCCTAATAAATCATAAAAGTATATATAGTAGTTATATTATTTAAAAAAATTCTAAATAAAAAAGTTTGATATTGTAAAATTTTAAAAACTTGATATTATAATGAAAAATACACTTTAAAAAGATATGAAACTATTTAAGTTTAAGAAATAAAATACACTTTAAAGTATTTTAATACCATTTTTTCTAAGTTTCATAGCACAATTGTATTTTCAAAATAAAACAAAAAAAACCAAATATGTTTAAAAAAGAAATTAAAAAACACAATCTTATAAAATAAAATTTTAAATTGATATTATTATTGTTTTTACTTGAACTACTTATTTATCTTAACTCAATCATATCTTATTTACAAATATCATATATAATTTTAAATTTTTATTACAAATTATTTCATATATTATTTAATCAATCCGTATGTTATACGAGATACTATGCTAGTCAATTTATATAATAAGAGGTATACGGGATAAAACAGTTCTCCTAATTCTCACATATTATTATTGGCTTAAAAGCCAACGACTCATAAATTATCATAAATTATATTATATGTGTATATATAATTCGGTGTCGTTTAAAAGTATGAGAAATTAAATTAAGCATGAGAATAGGCAGTGACATGATTGTCAGAAAAGAAAGTGAGAAAATGAGACAAAGCTGAAGAAGTTTCCATGTGAAGAAGAAGATTTGTTCCTTCTCTTACTTCAATTACGATTTATATTTTATATTTTATATTTTATAGGATGCATGCATCACTCACTCTTTAAGTTAAATCTAATAATATTACATAATAACACCCTTTTCAATGTATATATAAAGGTGTTAAATGGATCTTGTTTTATATTAAAGTAAAACCAAATATACAAACCTAGCTAAAAATTAAGTTAGAGAGATGATCATGAACACCATATATATATATAAGTGATTTCTGGTTGACACAAACATGATAAATTTAATCTGAAAATTATGTTACTTTGTCTTTTTTTCTTATTAATAGTCTAAAAGTATTAAATCATAAAAAAAGGAAATACAAATGCGTATAAAAACATATAAAATATTAGGTTAGAACTGTACAATTAACTCATACTCATTCTCTTTTATCTTTTACGATTTTAAAATTATAATACTTAGCCAAAAAGTTTAATATAAAGTATTTTTTTCATTTTGCAAAAATAAACAAATTAACGTATAAACCTGTGACCACATCCAATTCAACACGACTCGTTTAATTACATGTGTTCATGTGTGTTGAATCTGGACCCAACCAAAACTCATTTAGACTAACTCTACCAACAAATTGCATGTTATATTTTTATACGTCAGAAATTCAAAACTCTAATATTTAAACTCTAACATATATGACAGCATATATATTATGTGTATAAATAAATTTACTTTTCACCGGTCTTTCACTTTTGTGACATTGTCTTCTTTGACTAATAATAGGTTTGACCAGTCAACAAATCTGACTCAATCCAACATATGTATATATCATGCGTCCTGTCACTCCCCATCCCCATAACCACCTTCACATCAAACTAGGGTTTTGTGGGTTTTCTTCAATAATTATTTAATTTTATAACCTATGCTTATTTAGTTATTTTTTTAAATAAAAATAAGTAGGTTTTGATCAACTAATTGATAAAGAAGAACTATTTATTTAGATTTATTAATTATTATAAATATGCGTTAAAGTGATAGTTGATCACATTTGAAATAGGATTTACGTGAAGTGTAAAACTGTCGTATTATTAAAAAACATTGATGGACTATATTTTATGATGAATATAGTTTGTTAGTTTTGATAGGAAATGAAAATCAATAACTAACAATTGGACGTGATTCTCACGATCAATGCATGTGATAAACGAACTGAAAATTCCTTAAAATATGATAATTTTTTTTATTTCTTCTACAAATTAGCAGCCCTAGTACCAATTTATACCATAAATAATTGAAAACAATACAAAGATTTAACCTCTAGATTTGGCTCAACGATGTAATAGTAATTTTCTAAACTTCATTATGTTAATGTGTTGTTTTATTTGCTTAAGAGCTCATCATGTTGTAATGTAAGCTGTTTGGTCATTTTAATCATAGAATTGAACAAAGAGAAAAAGTTGATAGCATGTCATGTAAAAAAGAAATAAATGTTTTAATTCTTAACGTAGTATAGTTTGAAAAGGCCGGGGGTTTCATCAATAAAAAAGAAGAATGTATGATATGATCGATGACATTATAAATATAGTTATAAGGGTGAGAAATTTATTTGTATTCTGTGTATTTTTAATATTTATGATCTTTAATATACCTTTATGCATGTATGTATTCATATATTGTCATACAATATACCATTCATTTTAAGTAATATAAAAATATAATAATGTATAAACATTTTAAAATTTTATTTTAATTGCCATACACAAACAAATATTTGTAACAACATAATTGGCTCTTTTTCTCATTCCGACCCTATCTAACATACATGCACTAATTACAATTGTTTATGAGCTCTTGTAATTCTTTTTTATTGGTTTTGTGTTATTAATGCGTGTCAAAAGTATACGAATTATTTGGGTGTCGTCGTTAAAGGTCTCAATCGCCGTTAAAGGTGTCGCAGCTAATGGTGACATTTTTTGTAGTGAAATTAGGATGATAGTGCAACACGTAGTTTAGGAATATGATAATGTGCTTGTAGAAGTATAAGTACTTTTAGACGCGCCAATAAAATGATTTGGAAACATTGTTCTAACTGTAAGCACCACTAAAATAACACAATTTGTTCATGCATGTCACACATCTACAACTTCAACGTATCATTGTAATGTTAAACGTAAAATTTTAATGTTTTAATTGTATAACTGTAACTGTATAGACATATTATGTATGAGTTCGGGTCTTTGAAATCAATTTCTTATCTTATGTGGTAGAGGTAATTATGGTTTGTACTTATATCATCCCAGAATTTATGATGCATGAATTTGCAATGTACGAGTGTTTTTCATTTGATAGGGCTTTCACATTCAAAAACGCATAAGGTCAAATAATAGAAAATAAAATTATTAATGATATGATATAATTTTTTCCAAACATAATAATTTTAATATATAAAAAATTATTCTTAAAAATACTAATTAAGTTAGTTTTAAACAACATAGATAAGCTTATCCTTTTGTAAATTATTTACACACTTTTTAAGCTATTTTAACTTAATTTAGTAATCTTGTCATCATTTAAATTTTAATCTTATAATAGTGAAACATGCTTGATAAGGAAACACATTTGGATGTGATATATAGGAGAATTATGCTAAAAGGACAAACATAGTGTGAGAGGTAACTATGATGTGCTACATGTTTCAGTGAGTGAATGTTACATGCGTCCAACAATCTGGACACAAAGACATTCAATATAATGTAACGCAATCAGGGTAAATATTCATTGTCATACATCAATAAAACATCAAAATTAATTAAATTACATAGTGCTATTAGAATAACTCGCTGTAATAATTTTAAAAGACGTTGCTATGAATAATTTCACTTATAATTTCATTACTACAATTAAATAAATATATATATTTAGTTGCAGTCATAAAATTGTTATATAATTATGAATCTTTTAGAAAAAAGGTATAAATATGTAGATTAACTAGGATGGACAGATATGCATAGTTTGTTATACTTGCCCATCTCTGAGGAAATGATCAATGACATAAATTTTTGGAGAAGTAAGATATATAAATGTTATAGATTTTTAAAGAGATGTATAACTATATAGGTTGTCCTACACTTTTCTTGGTATTTCTTCCTATGTGTTGGTGATAATTACTCTATAGGTAATCCATGATACTTTTTCTCTCATGCTACCATTATACATTTTATGTCACTTGTATTTCTATAAAAAACATATATAGGTTTATAGCCAATATACTCACTCATAAGAAACATTCTTTTTATCTTTTGAAATAAAACTCCCTAAGCTCTATTTCTATGAGTAGGACTATTACTAGTTATATTGTTTGTTTAATACATACACACACATAATTAAACATATGTCATCATTTATTTAAGTTTTTAAAACGAAAACTCACTCATCAATCAATCATTAATGTAATGTAATGTATTCTTAGTTTTAATCCATCCTTCATTACGAGACTTTAAAGCATGGGATCGACATGAAGAAAGAAGATTATTTTACATATTACAATGTAAATGTTTTTTTTCTTCTTCTTCTTAGAAGAAAGAGCATTATATTATATATTATATGGGAATAAAAAAGAGATGCAAGAATGATAGGATCCAAGGAAGATTGAGTGGAGGGAATGATTGTTTGTTAATTTGGTCTGACAGAAAAAGACAAGTTAGAATATTTGTTGGGTCTTTGGTATTCCCCCTGTCCCCACACTCTACTCCTATCTTAAATCTCATGCTGTCTGTCACTCCCATATTTGTTGGGATGCTCGTTTGCATATTGTTTCTTACATTATTTCTCAATTAAGTTTTTCTTTAAGTAGCAAAATTCTAGTGAAAGCTTAGGAAAATACAATTTATTTTTTTTTTAACGGTAAACGAATAATTTTTAAGCCCGGTCACACGGGTAAACTCATTGGCGAAAGACCACCCATGCCCGCAAACACAGATAGCGCCGGTGACCAGGCTCGCCCACCATTCCAAGGGAAAACCACCACCTAAAAGTTCACTGTGGTAAAACCCTTGGCTCATCAGGAGCATATTGCAACTAATGAGATTCCAACCCATAACCTCCACTTTGAAAAGTCATAGAGTACTTCCTCCTAAACCAGTTGACTTAGGACTCATTGGCTAAAATACAATTTATCTTAGCCAGAAGCTAGATAACATAATTATCAAAACAAGAAAAATAATAAATTACATGTCTTTGATAGATTTTCTTTATGTATCCCAATTCAAATGTTTTATTTTCATTTGATTTTTATTCATAGAAAACCTAACACTTTGATTTTCTTTATTATTTTTCAATGAGAACTGTCTTACGAGGAAAAATAAGATTATTTTTAGCTTTCCACAAGACCCAAGATGCTAGAAGAATTATAGCTTGCACTAATTTTTCAACGAGATCTTTTTCTTTTATGAAGACACAAATGTTAGTAGACGGTCCATAGCAGCTCTCCATCCAAATACAATAAATAACAATATGAATAGCTTGAAGTAATTACTTTTAAACATATGTAAAATAAGTAAATAATCAACAGGAAATTACGGTTATGGTAAAAATCCCAAATCCAACATAATAGATTAGCCACATGCTTGTCTTATGAGAATACAAGTTCTATTCAATTCATATAAGTAGATAAATGGTGTAATTGAGTCAAACTGCTTGTAAAGTATCAAAGTTTTGTTTAAAAGAATCTGAATCTAGTAGAGTTTAAACAAGGTTGAGCTTGAACCTACAATAAACATCATATATGGATAAGCTCTAGCCCGAGCTTCATGTACCGAAATTAATTATGAACATAAACAAGTCTATTATTTATATAAATATATATCAAATTTTCATTACAAAAATTATGTAATTACATAATAATATTATCCAATTCTATATATTATAACAAGCTAAAGTTGAGCTTGTAAAATTACCATAAGCTTGAACTTTAATATTAGATATATAATTTAAAACGAACCGAGCTCGAGCTCATAATTTTTAAAAGAGCGGGGCTTAAGTATAAATGAACTTAAAGTCAAGGGCCAATTTATTTACCCCCTAATTAGTATCATGTTATTTCTATAACCTATGAAAATAAAGATTATAATAATAATAATACCAATAATAATAATAATAATAATATTAATAATAATAATATTTTTGTTAATAATAATAATAGTAATAGTAAGAATAATAATAAGTAAACCTTATCATTTTATAAAAAATATCTTCCATTTATATTTTTATTATATAATACATCATTTGATCCTAATTTTATATATTTATGGAGACAAATGAAACACAATAATTTATTTTTTAAATTTGTTATTACTTGTTTCCGAATGTCTTGTAATTAACTTAGTTTAATTTATATATAATGAAAATACCTAGCTTAAGTATTGATTAAAAGGTATTTAATTATTCGATGATCTTGAAATGACTTTTATGTGAAAATGGAACGGGTTAGTTAAAAGAAATATAAGCATCTTAAATATTTTTTAATTACTAATATACAATAAGACATAGTTAAAAAATTGAATTATATATAGCTTCATTGAATAAAATATAAAAAGTTTACATTAAAATATATACAACTACTTCAAAAAAGATTATAATTAATAATGAATTTGTTCTAATAAGTTTAGTGAGTGGGATGCATGTGTTTTGTGCCCATTTTGTCAATTTATTATACAAAAAGAGAACTTAGGGAGACACATAAAAAGAAGAATACGATTTGTCTGGATAGGTGTTGAAATCAAGTTGAAATATATGTTTTTTATACACTGTTTATATGTGTGAGGATTTTGTTTCATAGAAAATTACTTTCTGAAACATTATCCTTTAATTATTTTATTCGTTTTATATTTTGAAAATACTATCTCATAATTTTATAAAGTATTATGATTTGTAAAACTTTATATTTTCACTATTTTCTAAAAATAATTTACTATTTATAAATGTAGTGAGATTTATTTATGTTTAGAAAATGATTGAACAACCATAAAACATAACGAGAGGCAGAGTTCAACATTATAAACTCTTATCATCACACCAAATGACCAACATAATCCTAAGAAACAAAACAATATCTGTAATCAATCATAATCCATCAGGATGGCACCATTCATAAAAGTTCTAAAAATCATATAATAAATTAGGTCGTTAAATAAGATTAAAATACGGTAAAGTTTTATTGTAATATTGTACAAATTTATTTTAAGATTTTGTTGATATACAAAAAAGATAATGAACAATCATACATCACAACTTGAAAAGTTGTAATTGTCAAGTTTTTACGAGAGCCTCAAATTCCTAGGTAGTTTTTTGGGAATTGCTAATGAAATCTACTAGTTGAAATCATTTGTAACATATTAGTGAGTTTTACAAATTTCTCGAGTATCATTTATATTACTATATAAAACATATTTTTATCAATTTATTATATTATCATAAAACTTATAAGACATTTAGCTAACATAAGTTATAATATGTAAGATACAATTTATCAATACATAAAAATAATATCTTTCAATTTTAGCCTTATTAATATCATGTAAGCTTTATTAGTTTTATTCATTTGTCACATGTAATTCTTTTATTTTTAGTTAACTAAAAAATTAAAGAAACATCAATAGTAATAAGTTATGAGGTGATATATGATATTTTAAAGTAATAAATAAATCAATCATTAATTATAATTATAAGAAAAATATATGATTTAAATACGATTTTATAAATTTAAGGTTAAATTATTTTAAAACAAATAAAATAGTTAATTTGTATTTTACCTATTAATATAAAATCTAAGTGAAATGAAATCAAATTAAGAGGGTATTATTTTGCACTTTGACTATCAATATTAGGGCTAAGTATAAAATTCACCCCAGTATCAGGGTGGTGTTCCCGAATAGGTTAAATTTGATTTTCATTGAGAAATGGTTTTAATAAAATGAAAACGCTAAGTAACATACATGTTAGGTTTTCATTGAGAAGCGTATAAAAGATCTTGTTAACAAAATAAGAATCTTAAATTTATTGAGAACAAATTGAGAGTTGCTGTAAAACACTTTATAATAAGAGATTGATATTTTAAAATACGATTTGCATATCTTTCTAAAACTTTAAAGTGATTATTGGAAAGAAGATTTTAATTTGAATGTTAATTTAAAAATATAATGTTATTTAAAAGCAAATGGCTTGAATCGAGCTTGGAATAAGCTCACTTGAAAGTGTATCGGTTATAAACTAGTAGAAATTGAACTGATTTTGAAGATGGTGTTGTCTAGTATTTGCCCAAAACTAAATAATTTTAATCTAATCTAAAATCATATATCTAAAGATATTTTACATAATTAAAAAAAACATCAAATAATAAAAAAACTAAAAAGTGAAATATGGTATTTTATAACTTATATAATATTTTAACTAATTTTAAAAAAACCTAAAAGAACATCAAATAATAAACAAATAAATAATAATAATTAATAATAATAATAATAATAATAAGAATAATTATTATTATTATTATTATTATAAAAATATATTAATTAACTTTGATTCTATAACTTTAAGGTGAAATTTATTTTAAAACAAACAAGAGGGTTTAATTTGTGTTTTACCTATTATTATAAAGACATAAGAGAAAATAATCAGGTAAAAAAATTAATTTGATTTTATAACTTTAAGGGTTTAAGTGGACAAAGAAAACCATCACGAGATTGAAGATGGTGTTTTAGGACGTGGTAAATTTGATTCTAACAAAAGGTTGTTTTAGAATCTGTTTCAAAATTGCAACAAATTAAAGACATATATAGGTTTGAGACAGCAATAAAAGTAACAGAGAAGCTGTTAGAAAAACTCATACAAAATATGATTTTGAAATCATAACAATAGGATGAGTGATGAACCCAAGAATGTTGAAAAAGAAGTTGGGAAAAATGATTTTAGATGGGTTATAGTAGTTGGACGACATAATAAGAATGGTAATCAAACCAATTTAAAAGGGTTTCTGCAAGAATTTACTATGAAATGCAAGAAATCTGAAGTTAGCTCCAAGCCACAACATCTACTTTAGTTAGTCAACAAGCATTTATAGTTCTTGACTCATGAGCATCATAAAAATTTGCACTCATATTTCAACAAAACAAGTTGCAAGATATGAAAAATTTTTATTCTAGGGTCTGATCTCATGTCCATAATAATAGGTGGGAAGGATGGTTAAAAGCATAATACACAAAAAGACATTATCGATAGTTATAAAAAGAATGATAATGATCATTTGGTCAAACGCTTGCTTAATTAGTTGATATCTTTGTCATTAATTGTTTTCCTTTGGTTGATCCTTGAGGAAAAAATGAGGAAAAAATCTTCTTAAGGGGAAGGTATTGATATGTACCTATTATGGATTGTAGTTGGTGGCTATAGTATAATTACTTTGAGTTGGTAATTTAGTTTGCTAGTTAGTTGTAGAATAGTTGTAAGTCAATTCCAGTCAACATACTCTTCTAGGCACTAATCTGAAATCTCATCTGGATATTCCAAAATCACACATTTCTCCAATTACAAATTTCAAAAACATATATGTTTTCTTTATAAGTTAAAATATTAATTACATATTTCTTATTCCTATAAAATAATATATTTATTAACTTGTTAAATAACTATTTTATCCTTATTTTTTACATACATTTTTAGGTAGTGATTATTTTAGTATTTTCATTGTGTGAAATTTTGACAATTGTTTTTGGTAGATTGCGATGTAACTTTGATTATTAATGATTGTTGTTTTGAAATAAAGGTTTGTAATTTAGTATTTTGAAGATGTAATTTTGTTGTTTTTATTATTTAGAAAACTCAAACTTAAGAAAATATGTAATTGAGTGTTATAGAAAGAAAAATATGTAAAAGTCCCTTAATAAAAATAAGGGCAAGTAGTCATTCAAGTTAATTTAATAAATGAATAAATATGTAAATATATGTTTTAGGAAGAATATATATGTATTTGAAATTTTAGATTGAAATTATGTAATAAGTAATTTTAGAAAGAAGAAATACGTAAATGTCTCCTACAAATAGTGTAATTATTCCTACAATAATAATATGATTTAGTACATTTTATGGTTTCAATAGCTTTTTTTAGAACTTATTACTTATTTGCTATAAAAGAACTCATTACTTATTGACATATTTGTTTATAATTTATAGTTTTACTCATTTCAGAGAAAGTAAAAAATATTATTCACACAAGGTGTATAACATTATCACACAAGAAGAAAAAACATAAATAAAATTATCACACAAGAGATATAATTATCACATAATGTTGAGATATAATTATCACATAATGTTAAATTATCAAGTGAATTGATTCTTAAGTGATAATTTTATCTTTTGTGTAATAAGTTGAAAAAAGAATAATCCTTCTTACATAATAATACCTCCCACCTTATACACTTTTTATCAAGAAAAAAAACTTTTTATTTTAATTTTCCTCTTCTTATTTCATCATTTATAACTATATTATATTATATATACACACATATATATGTATATATATATATATTTACCTTTAGATTACATATATATATATATATATATTTACCTTTAGATTCAACAACAAATGTGTTATAAAAAAGTCATTTTAAGTTAATGTTTTGGTGTTTCTTTTGAGTTCATAATTCGATCTCCATTTATAATAAGTTGTTTTAAATTATTTGTAATTTAGATTTAAGAGTAGATTTAAACTGTGTATGAGTTGTTTTTTATAAACGCTTCCGTCTGAGTTGTTATCCCTTTTATTTTTTAACAATCTTTTTTACCCGCAACAACTCATGGATCAGTATTCTATAAAAATTAAACCTAAAAAACACTCATGGCAACGCACGATATCAAATTCTAGTCATAATTATTACTTCATTTGTTTAAATTAATTTTTCTATAAATATGCAAAAACTGTTTTTTGTATTTTTGATAACCTTGAAGAATAACAAATCAATGAATAATTGGTAATGATAATTTTATTTGGTACATATTCTTTACTTCTTCCGCAAACATATCACACACGAATCTAGGGGCTTACGACAATAACGTGTCAATGAAATAGAGAAAGCTTACTATAGAAAAAAAATTGTGACATCCAGCACAATCATGATGACACATCGCATCCATTGCTGTTTCGTGTGATTTTCTTTCCACTCAAAATTTAATTGAATTCAATTTTTCATAATATTTTTTTGTATAATAATGTATTTTCTTTGTGTTTAATTTAACTAACTATTTTTGTAATGTAAAGTATAATCGTGATCTTATAAACATAGAAGTCTTTTGCTACTCGTTATCTTTTTACTTTAATAAAAAAGTAATTTGAGATGTCATGTGTTAACATTAAAATTAGTCTCATTAAAATTTTTCCGTTTCTCTCTCTTTTTGAATAATTACCTTAATTATGAATAATATTATTTAATATTCTTTTACATTTAATAGATTAAAATAGATCTATTTATTAATGTTATTTCTAATCAACAAATGTTTTATGAAATAATTAATTTTTTTGAAGCATAAAACTTTTTTGAAATACAAAACATTTTAAAATTGGTATTTTTAAAAATTCAATTTTTTAAAACAAAAAATAATTAAATTTAGGAGTTATAATAAGAAAATTTTTAAAAGTAACATTTTATATGGTTTATTTTAAAACAAAATGTTTATTTTGTTTTTGAAAAAAAAATTAAAAATAAAATTTTAAAAAGTTAATATCACTATTTTATTAGTTATAGGGTTTACTAAAGCTAATGAAATATATATGAGTTCGAAAGAAGATTAATCTTTGGTTTTCAATATTGTTTGAAATGCTTTGATCGTTTGTTAGTTTGCGATCATTTTGATTCTCTATTATGTACAAATTAGTTTAGAGATTTCTTCAATAAGTTTTGAGTGACTCAGATACCGACTAGTTACTTGCACGCACTCGTATTATATCACTTGGGTTCTTCACTTTGACGGCAAGTGAAACACTTGATAAATTTGCTAATTAAACTTCTATAACGACTAATTAACATTTGGAATATGATTAATCTAAGTCATTCTAAGATGTAGATTGTTTGTCATCATTATTTCATATCATTGGAATAGGATTAACAACGTTACAAAGTGATACTCAGAAGAAAATATATGTATAATCATCTTAAAATATCTCTCAACTATAACCGACAAATGATAATCAATACTCACGTGCCATCAAAATTCCTTTATTTTATTAATTTTATAAAAATTTTATAGAATAATAATTAATTTTAAAAATTATTTTAATTAAATCACTCAAACATATTTGCTCAAATTGGATCACAAATCGAGTTATCATTGACCTTTTTTCATAAATGAAACGATAAAAATATGTGGGGTCAAGA